>MJUU01034648.1:145074-156535 GCA_002080025.1 Modiolus philippinarum
ATTATTTAAAGCCAAAATATCGTCCAAATATCTATATGTATTGTTAAATTTATCCACTAAATGCTGTTTAGAAGGGTCTTTTTGAATTTTTGCCATGAATTGTGACTCGTAGCAATAAAAAATAAATCTGCTATAAGAGGTGCACAGTTGGTACCCATAGGAATACCTATTTTTTGCTGATAGACTGTGTCATCGAAACGAACAAAAATATTATCAAGAAGAAAATTTAATGCTTTTATCATATCCTGACAAGTCCAGTTTGTATATTTGTCATGTTTGTCGTCAATGAAGAACGATTTAAATGTATTGCAACAAATGTACGTACATCCTGGTTTTTTTTGAAGGACCATTTGATCAAATACAAAAATTTCTCTTTGATGAGCGTATGCGGTAATGTAGTATAAAGGTTAGAAAAATCATAGCTATCGACGGAGGTATATGCTTCATTAACAGATCTATTAATTTTATTCCTTGGAAGTACATGTACCAGAGACCATCTTGCACGATTTTTGTCAACATTTGAGCATATTTCGAAAGTGACCAAACATAGGAACAAAATTCACTGCTAAATGGTCATACTTCTTTGAAGTTTCGGTCCGAAATTAAGATTCTTTTTTACCTATAGTTCTGGGATGACCATTTCTTTCCACCTGATTTGTTTTTTTGTCTCATTGACTGCGGTTCTTGATAACTCTGTTCGGTAATGTTATTATTACCCCATTTGCATTGTAGATATCTCGATTTTTAGTAAAAATTTATAATTATTGGCATCTGAATTTTGCAAATACGTTTGGTCGTAACAGCCTTGATCGCGGGTAAATGCAAAACGTGCTTTCAATAAGTATTTGAATCCGAGGACTCATGAAAAGACTGGCTTTAGATTTTAGTTCAACCACGGTACGCTTTTTTATTATCCAAATTAGTCAATCATAGAGTTAATGGTAAGAAATGCAGTTCACTATCAACATATAGTCGAGCCTGAGTATTTAAGACATAGACCCTTTGATCAGTTTGATTAGTTGGATCAAACTTGGACTCTTGACTTAAGAATTAAGTGATTTTCAATGCATTTGTCAAAACAGCTAGATTAACCAACTGAAGGCAATATTACATTTTGTTTCTGCCTTGAAAGTGTTAATTTCTTCATCCTAGTAACATAAGCACGAATGTACAAAAGCATTTCAATTTGTATATAACACACGACCTCTTTACAGACACTTATCTTTAAGTTTGTCTACATCAAAGTAAGAAAAATTCAGTGTTTAAATTTTCGCACTTCACGCAGCACATTCTTCAATTTATCCTGCAATGGCCGTTTTTATAGACGAATACGACCCTACGAATATTTTTTTCTTATTCGTAGGGTATGCTGATAACTGGCTCACGAATTTGAAGGAAGAAGACAATGCAACTGGTTTGAAAATCTCACTACTTTGACGTCACAGTGTAAATTCGCCTATAACAAATAAGCCGAAGTTGTTTACTTTCTCTTTCGTCCTGCTTCACCAGGAAAATACATTTTAAAATAGGTTTTTAATGATTGCAGGATAAAAACAATATACGCAAATTGTTAAATGAATTTCCCGACAATAAACATATAGTGTATATATGATAGTCACTCACCGTATGTACGGATTGGCGTTTTATAGTGATATCATTTATCAGATTACATTCAATTGACGCTGAATGAAAGCGATCTTCAATATGTATTACACAGTATGCTAAACATGATGTAGGAGTGATTCGTCGATAGTCAATTCACTTTTTTAATTTTGTTTATAAACAGCATGGCCGATAAAATAGGTCCTTTCATGTGTAATCGGTCATCACTTAAATCCAGTCAATTTGACGTCAAACGTTTGCTAAAGATGTGACTGATAAAGGACTGCTCAGCTAAATTTGTACAAAAAAAATAATAAATTGAAAAACTTTGATCTTGATTTATCAATAATTGTTTATGGTCGATGCAGTTTCATGTTTTTGTTTTCCGTTTCTCTTTAAATGGATCATTTATAGGAACCACTAATTGTTTTGTATTTATGATCGTAATATATTGTGGTAGTAAACAATATTTTGCACAATTTTTGGACAGTAAAACAACCCCCTTGTAAGAACATAAACACAAACATCAAACATCTGAATAATTATTATGTACAATTATGCTATATTATATTCATTTTCATGTTGTTTGGAAGACTTACTTTTGTATTTCTAAATTTTAGTATAAGTATTTCAACACAACATTGCAGGAACAGTAACTTCTGTGACAACACGACTGTCCTTCTGTGACAACACGGCTGTCCTGTAACAACACGGCTGTCCTTCTGTGACAACACAGCTGTCCTTCTGTGACAACACGGCTGTCCTTCTGTGACAACACGACTGTCCTTCTGTAACAACACGGCTGTCCTTCTGTGACAACACGGCTGTCCTTCTGTGACAACACGACTGTCCTTCTGTAACAACACGGATGTCCTTCTGTGACAACACGACTGTCCTTCTGTGACAACACGGCTGTCCTTCAACACGGGTGTCCTTCTGTGACAACACGGCTGTCCTTCTGTAACAACAAGGCTGTCGTTCTGTGACAACACGGCTGTCCTGCAGTTTACGTGTTGTCATTATAAATATCACCTCTAAAATAGAATCTAGCTATTTACAAAATGTATATTGATATTAATAAAGTAAGATAAGTTAAAAAGAAAACAGTTTTTATCAACTCGAATATAAAAAAAAACTAACAACAAAATGTAGAGTGTAAAGTAATATATAGTATACTAAAAGAACTTACGACACGATACACAAACAAGTACATAACGTGTCAAAATGTTTTTAAACATTAAAACAATTGTTGAATGTTCAAATTTACAGTTAACTTCGATATCTTTTCATTGAAAACTACTCTTTGATTGAAAAGTTCCTGTTAAAGTTTTAGAAAAATGAGATGGGTTTCTACTCCTTCAAGGTCCGCTAAAGTTTTGGAATTTGAGTACCTAGGTTGCATTATTTTTTCTTCAATTGTTGACACTAACCAAAAGCTGCCACACACGTTTTAGCTCACCTTTACTCAAGGGCCATTTTAGCTGTAGCCATAAGTTGAAGTCGTCGGCATTAACTTTTTTCAGAGACCTTCTCCTCTGAAACTGCTGGTCTGGCATTTACAAAACTTGGCCTGAATCATTGCCAGGGCATATACTTTTAAGTCTGTGAATTTTATGTCCCAGACCAAATAACATGACTGCTGTTACAAAAAATGGAACATGGGGGCGAATTGATGTTTTTGCAAATTATGCGAAAACGGTTACAGATATCAAAATAATTTGCCGGGTAAAAATGTTCAGAATGATAAGATCCTCTTGCCCTGCAATTTCAAAGAAAATCTGAAACCAGCCGTAGAGGTGTTTTTTTCGTAAAAAATTCGATTTTTTGTTACTTTTCGTCAATTATACGGAAAATAATTAAACATAGATTTAGTTTACATTACAAAAATAGTCAGTATGGTGAGTTCTTCCTACCCTGCAATTCTGAAGACAATCTGCAGACCTGTATTGGAGTTATTGCCAAATTTTCATGGATTTTTTACGATTTTGATATGTTATAACTGTTATTACAAAACTTTTTCAAAAAGAGGTTAAGTTTGAATTGCAAATATGTTCTGCTTATCTAGAAATTTAATTTCAACAACGTTCATATTTCGTCGAAGATGGTCGTAGACCATAGCTAACTTACGTTTTATATATAAGATACTTTCAGAGATCTTCTCCACTAGAACCACTCGAACAATACAAAAAATACCAAATTTGATTCGAAATGAACATGAAAATTCTTGAGTAGTCCCCTTTCTATAATAATACCTCATTTAAGATGGCCGCCAGTGGTAAATAAAGTTTAGTAAAGTATCCTATGTGAAATGCCATTTCAATTAAAAGATCCTCCCTCTGGAACCACTTGAACAATTTGATGAAAGTTAGAACATAATAGTCCTTAGGTATATCCCTTAGAGGTTTTTGATCTTTACGTTGATGCCTCACCAAGATGGCCTCCAGCGAGGAACATGATTTAACACAGGACCCACTGATATGAAGATGTTTTAATTTGAAACTGCTGTGCTATTTGGAACTAAAATTAGAAACAATGAAGTTATATAACTGGTGAAAAATTAGTTGCTTTATCTCTAATAACATTCCATACGTATAAAATCAGGAGCAAGGTGAGCGAAGCAGTCACTTGTGAGCCTCTCCGAAACAAAAGTTAGACGTAATGGTAAAAATACAAATAAGACTAGGTTCCTAGAACCATGGGAATCTGATTGCTTTTTATTTCTTTTCAAAATTGCATAAGTAAACTACAAATCCCGTAAATAAATTTCAAAATGTCAATCTATTAACAAACTGTTAACAGATTATGTAATTTAATCTGATAAAAGTGTTTACAGACCTACTTTACTCATTCAGGCTCTTTATTGATGAAGCATTTAATATCTTATAAGGTTATATGTTTGTTTTGCCTTGGTACCAGCGGCTGTTAAATGCTGACATTGGTCTTTTAAATGACGCAATACTCTCCTAGACAAAAAGAGAACTTGAATGAGATAGAAACATTTCTCATTAAAACACAAATTGATATCAGGTTGAAGTAACACCAAAATGAATTGCTTAAATAAACCATTGTCTTAAACAAATAGAGATAATGAAAAAGCACTGGGGTAAACACGAATGCTTAATTCATATTAGAAATTGGCATTTGCTTGGTTGCCTTGTTATCTTTAATATGATTGGTTATTTAAGTTTATATTTACTCATAGATATTTGTAAACAGTGATTTCATTATTTCGAAATGAATTAAACAAACAAAATTTGTTTAGCCATAAAGAAATGCCTCGTCGTAAGAGGAAGTAAATTTAAAACGTATTTCAAAACTCATTTGCTATTTTCGTGCCCGTAGTTTCAGCGATTTTGTCGACAGAGCGAAATTACCGTCTCAAACACTTATACATCAAGGGTATGTTCAGTGACTGTTGCAATTGTCACCACAGAACACAGAACTTTTACGGCCGTCACCATGATTTGGCCGACCTGTAAAATGTTTTTGACCGATAAATACCGATTGTATTACAAGACATTTCACTGGCAGTGTGACGGGTTCCACGCTTGGAGAAGGTCATGCTTAACCTTCCGGAGCATCTGATGATACCTCAAGCTTGTGTAGGGGGTTCACACTGCTAGTGCTTTAGTTTTGTGGCATTTTTGTTCATTTGTGTTTATTTGTTTTGTCTGTGTCAAACTGTCTCAATTTGTGTTGAATATGGATTGCCATGATTTTTGATTTTGGAATTTACCTTTTCCTCTTTCTTGCTTCGGTATTCGTTTTCCGGTGTATTTTATCTTTATTCATTGAACAGCTTTCAAAATTCTCTCTTACAGTATTCTTTGGTAGACGGGTGTAAAACAAATTTATAGCGTGCTTAATTATAATTCACTTTATTCAATTAGCAAGAAATATTCAAAACATGCAATAACTGGTTGTTTACTTGTATATGGATTTCAAGGCGCGAAATAAGATAAATGATGGCCTGAAAGCATGCAAAAGATTCACATCAAAAGAACTTTCAAAATTTTTGCGTGTAAATGTATGATTAAAAGATTAAATTAACCCTTCACCAGCATGACTAAATTCTTAAAATTACATGTTAAAAGATTAAAAAAAGACCATTTACCAGCACGTAAAAAAGCTCTCGTGAAGATTGCATTGGATTCGAGATTGTTTTAAAAAAGAGATTATTACACTTTTGTCAGATAAAAGAAAGGTTACAATTTTAAAGTACATCTGCTCACGAATTGTAAGATAATATATTGACATTAAAGTACAAGGAAATGTTAAAAACACCGAATATTTCTCAATCGTATTTCCTTGACAAATGCCTTTTCTAGAAACCTTGAATATATTACACGAGCTCCATAAGGCGTCAAGCAAGGAAAAATCAGTTTCTACCGAAAATGGCTCATAGACAGGATTACGGGTTAATTTCATTTCCATCGTTGTGATTTAGATTCGACGTCATCACAATTTAAAAGTTATTGGTCAGTTTGATGGCTGTAAACCCGAATCATTCAGGCACTCTCCGTATCCATTTCTCTCTACTTGGAGTGATCGAAGCGAAACAAAATATTTCGACTGGATTATTCGGGTAAGATGGCTGTATTATCCGAAAGAAATAGGTTGTTGTATTTGACCAACAGTAAACATCGGCATAACTTCCACTTAAATATGTAAAAAAAAATTCATACTTTGCCCTCGTTTTTCTGCGCTTTACCTGGAAAAAGACGGAATATATGATATTCGTGACACACTTTAGTATGGGTCTGTATAAGAATAATAGGTTCCTCCACGAGTGTGAGAAATTCCATCTGTTCCGTGTATTGAGGGAAAAGATTTAGAATTTCTCACACAAGTGGAAGATATCTTGATCTTTAATTTTAGTCGAGTGTGAGAACCTATTTCTTAAATAAAATACAACGAATAAATTGTCAGAAAGTAATTGTAATTGTGGTTGGTCCCTGTCTCCTATGGGCCGTCTTACACGGGAAACGGCCATTTACAGAAGAATAATAGTTTCGCCCGTAAATGGCTGTTTCCCGTGTAGACAGCCCATAGAAGACAGGGTGGCATGAAGCTTCTTTCACGGGTAAACGTCCAATCCAACGTTTCGATTTGTTCGACACCATAAGTGTTACCGTAATAAACTCCGTGAGGTATTTGACGTCACAGTTGGAAAGTCGCTAAGGAATGGCAAGTTTCACTGTCCTTCAGTTTTTTCGTTGTATTTTACGGAAGAAATAGATTCTTACACTCGACTAAAATTAAAGATTTGGATATCTTCCACTTGTGTGAGAAATTCTACATCTTTTTCCGAATGAATAGGGGGTAAAAGACTAAAAATTTCTCACACAAGTGGAAGAGATCCCGATTCTTAAATTTGACGGATAAGAAACTATTTCTTAGTACAATTGTACATAAAATACAACGATCAAACCGAAGGACTTGCCATATTCCTTTTGGTGTTTTCTACTGTGACTTTATATCATGCAGGGAGTTTATAATGGCAACAGCTGTTACCTCGAACAAATAGTAATGTTGGAAGAGACGTTAGCCCGTGTACGACAGCTTCACGCAACCACGTCTTCTATGGGCTGTCTTTCACGGTAAAGAACAATTTACAGAAGAAACTCTTATTCTGCTATTCATTTATCTCGTCACGTAAAAATAAAGAATCTATCCTTTCAAGTCGTTGATTATCATAGTTCTACCGTCGAAAGGGTTAAACTTTAAAATTTCGAACTTTAGCGAGAACTTTTATGGTTAACCCTTGAGACAGTAGAACTATGATAATCAACCACTTGCAAATGATAAATTTTATTTCGCTAATTCTAAAATTAATGACATTTTCTTGTGTTTTAGTTTCTACCCTGTCTCGGGGGACACAATTAATACTGCGACGTCACCGGATATGCAATTTACATTGCATGGAAATCAACAAAAGCAAATCGATCAGATGTGATTCGAGGTAAATAAACAATGCATGCTTTGAGTAAATACTTTTTACATTGATTTATACTCGAAATAAATTTATTTAAGGTAAATTTTGCTATTTGAAGAAAAGTTCGTGATCTTTTCAATATCCAATGAAATCGCGAGATCAAGTAACCCACACGTTGGAGAACACTTTGATCTCCCGTGCTTTGAAATCGACGAGAACAGCATAAGAATTAGAGAAATATAGATTCCACAACAGCATTGAGTGAGAAACATCGTTTCCACACTAGAGGTAGTTAAATTACAAAATTTTAACCGCGAGGCTTGCCGAGCGCTTTAAATATTTGGAAATTTAACTATCGAGAGCGTAGAAATGTCGTTTCTCACGAGATATGGCTGTGAAATCTGTTTTTCTAATGATTTCAAGTATATAGGACAAAAAAACATGATCCCCTTTTTTCTGCCTATTCGAAATAATTGTATTGTTACATCGTGACATTACTGGCATGGTCGCCTTTTTATGGCGTTACACAAGTTAAGTTGGAAAACCTCAAAAAACATTCGACGTCATAATTAAGTTTAAACAATCAATGGCCGAGATTAACTTTTCTCTAAAGAGGAAAATTTATTTCCCCCACTGTTTAGGAAGATTATGCTACACTAGGAACAACACAGGTATGGAATAATTGTAATGTTAACAATTCTTAATAAAAACAAATTCTGAAATAAAAGAAACTTCATATTCCCAACGCCACCACATTGGCTATTCCTTCATAAAAACCCGCCGTACGCGGTCCCGGCTTATGAATAGGCCCGCAGCATCCTCTGAGCTTGGAGTATGAGTCTTCCTAACAATGGACCCAGAGGGAACCCCGGGATATAGAAATAGGACCTAGTATCTCCGGCTTGCGGGATGTGACCCCCTCAAACGAAGGCTGACCCCGAGGGTCCCGGGATATAGAAATAGGACCCATTCCGTGGTTGTGTGGGATTAATAAATACACAACCCATCTTTCGGATGGGATGTAAACTCAGGTCCACGTGTCGGAAGAAATGCCACGCTTCCTGCACGTTAAAGAACCCTTGTAGCAAGCTCTTTTTGGGGTGGTCCGTAGGTGATCGGCTACAAGGCTAAATTCCCCGCCCTTGACGATTTCACCCTCCTTTTCCAGTGGCAGTCAGAATTTTCCGTCCCATGGCCCTTTCCATACCCCAAAGTGATTATTTATTAACAAACTTGTTCTCGTCTTGATATAGCTGAAATATTGCTTAGTAGAAATCAAACAATATTCAATCAATCAATCCTTCATAAAAACATAAGTTTTCCTGCAGGTTGACAGAAGTGAAGTGAAAAAATCAAATCCAAGTTGTACAAATCTTTCATACATGTACAATTGCCCAGCGAATACAAACAAATCGTATCTTGAAAACTACGAATCGGGTTATCCAAATAAACTAGGTACCCTTTAAAAAACAAATGATGTACCCTTTAAGTAGCAAACGATGACGAACGAAAGTTCCTTTTAAGCAATATTTTTCATGAGAATGATTAATTTCAACACTTTTCTCATAAATTACCGATAGTCAATTTTCAAGTGGTATGCTCATTTTTCTTCGGTATTTAGTTATTTTAAAACATGCTCAATCAACCTGCAATATCAAAATAAAATAATTTTGAAAATTGTTACAGGAGTTATCTGGACAAACGATGTACATAAAACGATAATTTTGCAGAAAAAAATACTATACTAAGTTAACCAATGTGTTTTTTATACTAAAAATATCAAAAACCTACAAGTATCTTTAATATATGCTCAATCATCCGACATAACAAAAACAGTTAGAACGGTTACCCGGACAAACGGTGCACAATTCGAGATATCATGCAGTATAAACCATGTGNCAAACGATGACGAACGAAAGTTCCTTTTAAGCAATATTTTTCATGAGAATGATTAATTTCAACACTTTTCTCATAAATTACCAATAGTCAATTTTCAAGTGGTATGCTCATTTTTAAAACATGCTCAATCAACCTGCAATATCAAAATAAAATAATTTTGAAAATTGTTACAGGAGTTATCTGGACAAACGATGTACATAAAACGATAATTTTGCAGAAAAAAATACTATACTAAGTTAAGGTAGTAGACCTTGGTTAAGGGAGATAACTCTTTAAATCAGTACGGCGTTTGAAACGATCATTTTCATCCATGCTTTTTAAGCATTGATGTGAAAAAGAATTTAGATTCATCTATGTTACTTAGAAGCTTAGAATATATCTATAAAAATGTTTAAAACAAACATACAAATGATTTTTAAGAGTTATGTCCCTTAACCCAGGTCTACTACCTTAACCAATGTGTTTTTTTTACTAAAAATATCAAAAACCTACAGCAAGTATCTTTAATATATGCTCAATCATCCGACATAACAAAAACAGTTTGAACGGTTACCCGGACAAACGGTGCACAATTCGAGATATCATGCAGTATAAACCATGTGATACCGTATTTTTTTTCATAAATTATTCAATTGGGGTGAATCACATTTGGATTCTCAAAAACTCAAAAAACTTTCGTCTCATATACCCAAAATGAGCTCGAGATTGGAAAGACTGCTGGTGCGCCATCATCAGCGTTATGTCTGGACTTTGGCCTCTGCATTGACGGCTCTTGACGTCTGAGGAAGGAACTTTTCTACAAGTGTGGTGGTTTCGACTTTCCGAAAGTGAACTTTATGTTTTTGAGCAGCATCTCCCGCTTATCGCGTCTACATTTTAAAAATCACTCACCTTTATCGTGACAACGTACAACGATTTTGTCAAGAGTCTCAAAAACCTATAAATCAAGGGTATGTTCAATCAGTTTTTCAATTCGCCGTTTCAGAAACTGGAGAATTGTGGGTAGAGCGTACACCAAAATATTTTGATTGGTCAAGAACGTAAATAACGTAACGTCATTGGTAGAAAATCGATTGTTCGTACACCAAAATTTGAAATACAATCAGTATACCCATAATTCCTCAGTTTCATTAGAGAAGTATTATAGTCGTCACCATGATTTGAGAGACCTGTACAATGGTTCCATTTTATAGATGAAATATATCTTTGGGTAGATCCATGGCTTATTGCTGGTTTATTCCCTGACAAACGATATAACCAGATATTTTACATAAATTGACTGAAAAGTATAATAAAAAAATCAGCACAGCATGAAAATCTTTGATATACTATTATTTAAGGAAATAAAAATTTCTTGTCTAAAACATTTTTGGTGGTGTTATAAGGAGAAACTATCTTTTAACCAATATTTGTCATGAAATTAGGGAAGCTTAACAAAATGAATATGTATTTTCTTATTAAAATCAAAATCAAAATCAACATGAACATCCTTGATAGATACACAATCAAGCCCAAAGTTAAAATACCCTATCCCAAATCTGTAAGATGAGCTATCCCAGAAAAGTAATTACTCTATCCTACATGCAATATATTTATGAAGTATCAAAGCTGATCGTACATACTTTTGAATCTATCAATATTTTAGTAGAAACACATTCATCCAACTAAATAAAAAGCAAATCTTTTTCCAAAAAGATAGACAAACGATTTCCTTTCAGCAATAATTTGCATGAAAATGACGAAGTTCAACAATGTGTATTTAAGCCTTAAAGTCAGAGCCGAATTAGAATATAAATCTTTTTTTCATATTGGTATGAAAAAGAAAGGAAATGGGGTAAATGTCAAGGAGACAACATCCAATATCCATGGTTAAAACGACCCAAAACAAAGCATCTAGGGGTCACCGTACGGTCTTCAATACAGTGAGGAACCTCACACCATATAGCAAGCCCCAAATGGCCCCAAAAGGGTAAAAAAGTGAATAAATCAATGGAAACAAACCACATCCAATAACCCAAATATCAA
>MJUU01034648.1:186195-199189 GCA_002080025.1 Modiolus philippinarum
GCGCCTGTCCCAAGTCGGGAATATGTTGGTCATTGGCTTGTCCTTGTCTTCTTATAAAATTTTAGTTTCTTGATATTTTGGTTATTGGATGTGGTTTGTTTCCACTGATTTATTCATTTTTTACCTTTAACGTTGTCAAAATGGCCATATGCAGAAACCATGTTTACAGTAACTCCGGTATTTTGGTATTCCTAACGTTTTGTTTGTTTTTAATTGTTCGGAATGTTTGAATTACTAAACATGACATAAAGTATACACTTCTTATAAAATTTTAGTTTCTCTATATTTGGGTTATTGGATGTGGTTTGTTTCCATTGATTTATTCACCTTTTTACATTTTTGGGGCCATTTAGGGCTTACTATATGGTGTGAGGTTCCTCACTGTGTTGAAGACCATATGGTGACCCCTAGATGTTTTGTTTTTTGTCGTTTTAACCTGGATGTGGGATGTTGTCTCCTTGACATTTACCCCATTTCCTTTCTTTTTCATACGCAAATATTCCAAGACTGGATTTTGTGCGGACATACGCACAATTGAAGAGTTCTTTAAGGAAGGTCATAGGTTTGCAGACATGCGCAAATATTCCAAAAGTGGACATTGTGCGGATATACGCACAACTGATCCACGAATTCCTTAAGGAAAACTGTAGTTTTGTGGACATACGCAAATATTCCAAGTTTTGACATTGTGCGGACATACACACAATTGATCCACGAAGACCTTATGGAAAACTGCAGTTCTACGGACATACAGACATATTCAAAGAATGGACATGGATATACGCACAATTGATCAACGAATTCCTTAAAACAGTAAACATTGTGTTTATGCGATTCCGAGTGTCGAGAAAATTGTAGAAAGGAGTCATGGGGACATCCAACGCTTTCTCCGGGGATATTCACCGTGTACTGTAGCCATGGAATCTGCTAGGGATTTTCAGTTATGGACACTAATGAATCTCATAGACAACAATTTAGTTTATTTAAATAACGCTTTAAATCTGCTCCCAAGTTGATAATTTATGACAATGCTTGTAAATTACATGCATATTGCTTGAACGGAATGCCAGAGTTTTTTCAAAAACGGTTTATTTGTAGTAGACAAGTTTTAATTGAAAGGTCACAATGGATGTTCATGTGGATAAAATCTGTCTATGTACAAATCAATGAACTTGTGCATTTAATGTAAAACAGTCACTGTTTAAACAATTCTCTAGATCTCATTTCTGGTCCGATTTTTAAAAATTCTTTATACTATTAAAAAGAGCATCACAAATAGTTTCTCCAAGTAATTTAGAGTTCTTTAAGGAAGGTCATAGGTTTGCAGACATGCGCACAAAATCCGCTTCTGGAATATTTGCGTATGTCCGAAAACTATAGTTTTCCTTAAAAAATTCGTGGATTAATTGTGCGTATGTCCGCACAAAAAAAATCATGTTCAAATGTTTTCGAACTGTAATAATTTAAATACAGACTAAAATTTTGACGTCACAAATTATAACAGAATATATAGAAAATGTTAACGTAGGTTTAAATTGTAACAAAAAGAAAACTACAAAACATAAAATTATTTCAAAATACTTGGTAGAAACTATTTGTCGTGCTCTTTTTAGCAGTATAAAGGTGATAAAAATCGGTCAAGAAAAACAACGCTACAGAAGTTTTTAAACATTGACTGTTTTTACAAGAAATGCACATGGAAATTTCCACACAATGTCCACTCTTTGAAAATTTGCGTATGTCTGCAAAACTATAGTTTTCCTTAAGTAATTCATAGATCAATTGTGCGTATGTCCGCCCAAAATCGACTTTTGGATTGTTAGCGTATGTCCACAAAACTACAGTTTTCCTTAAGGTATTCTTGGATCAATTTTACGTTTCTCCGCACAATGTCCACTCTTTGAATATTTGCGTATGTCCGCAAAACTACAGTTTTCCTAAGGGGCTTTGTGGATCAATTGTGCGTATGTCCGCACAAAATCTATCTTTGGAATATTTGCATATGTCCGCAAACCTAATAACATCTTTGAAGGACGCTTGGATCAATTGTGCATGTGTCCGCACAATGTCCACTTTTTCAATATTTGCGTATGTCCGCAAAAAAAAACAGTTTTCCTTAAGGGATTCGTGGATAAATTGTGCGTATGTCCGCACAAAATCCGCTTCTGGAATATTTGCGTATGTCCGAAAACTATAGTTTTCCTTAAAAAATTCGTGGATTAATTGTGCGTATGTCCGCACAAAATCCACCTTTGTAATATTTGCGTATGTCCGCAAACCTATAAACTTCTTTAAAGACGCTAAGATCAATTGTGCGTATGTCCACACAATGTCCACTCTTTGAATATTTGTGTATGCTTTCCTTATTATGTATGTCCGCACAAATTCCAGCTTTGGAATATTTACGTATGTCCACAAAACTATAGTTTTCCTTGAGAAATCAATTGCGAATCAATTCTTCGCACAAAATCCACTCAAGGAATATTTGTGTATATCTACTAGATTATATATTTATCAAATGTGTCCTATATATTATGCAAATATACGCAAAAAGTTCATTTCTGGATTTTCAGCGTAGTACGCAGATTGGCTATTTCTGGAAGAGGAGATACTTCCCTAAATGGTGTCCTAAATGACGTGCTGATATGGCACAACACTCGCTTTCTTCGATTCGGTCACTTATTACCATTGGCTAAACGTTTATGAGATTAGGAGCTTGCTGGCACAATTCAGTTTAATTTAAAACATAACCACAGTATAGTGAAAAAGTATTTTGTCGGTACAGCTGAACAGTAAATTGAGTTGAAAAACCAAATTACAAAAGAATCCAAAACAAAGGAAATCCTGGATTTACGTGGTATTCAAAAACAACACATTGGATCAAGTCATTACTTTTATCTATAGGTTCCATAAATCTTAAATATAATAAAACGGATAACAGGAAACATCTACAATGCCCGGCTGAAAACTACAATTACATGCTACAATCTGCTAGTAAACTACATAGGAAAACCCCAATAACAGAGAAAACGTAAACAACAATAAGAACTCGGGACAGTCGAACTTGGCACCGGCACTAGCAGAACCTCAGAACCTGTCTATTGGCACCCCCCCCCCCCAATCCGTTTAAAGTTAACAAAATGGTGTTCTGATGTCAATTCATTGTTTAGAACTACATTTTTGGCTTATTATATATATATGTTTTATAACTCTCGCTGATATTATGCCATATATTGAACTTTTAACGCAAATCTTTTAATCTAAAGATAAGCACGTCGACATTTATATAATCATGCGGAATGAAATATCAAAAATATTAATTTCCGGAGCTTTCGATGAAACGTTCAAATACCAGGAAAACCATCGTTGAGAAATATTCATGCAATAAATAGCAAATGATAATTTGATCCTAACAACAATGACAAAACAAATAAATATTGTTTAATCTGGCTCATTGCATTACATGACACGCTTCCGGTGTCAAAGGCAAATACACAATTAAACAAAGGAAATAGAATGGGCAAGAAATATTGGCTTAAAATGTCTCTATTGACAACCAGAAATGAAGACGAGGTTATATAATAAAGAACAGGAAATTAAAAGGATCGGATTGTTGTATGACGATGAAATGTACATCAGATCTTAGAGATTATTTTACGGACCAAATGGCTGACATAAACGGTCAAAGAAGTCGTCTGCTTTTGATCAAATCTGATACTTTGTTGTATTTTAAAAGCGAAAAAAATGGATGTAGGACAGCGTGTGTCATATTTCGTCTACGTTTATAGTCAGATTAAATCTTAATCTATGCAATGGGTACATGGATGCCTAGTTTGTGGATAGAATAAATTTGACATTTCTTTTGTGATCTTTTGTCGAACTGAGTAAAATAGATTTTTATGGATATGTTTTCTGCGACCTTTGCAAAAAATTCTATTAAGTCTCATAGAAATTATATTTCGCGGTATGATTATTACAGAATAATTAAAATAATGCGAAAATAACAACTTGTACAGTATCAAAATTGACAAACATTTTATGCATGGCCTTCGAGGTACGAGCTCTTTTTCTTTTTGGGGCAGAAATGAATATGAAAAAGAAAGGAAATGGGGTAAATGTCAAGGAGACAACATCCTATATCCAGGTTAAAACGACCAAAAACAAAGCATCTAGGGGTCACCGTACAGTCTTCGACACAGTGAGGAACCTCACACCATATAGCAAGCCCTAAATGGCCCCAAAAAGGTAAGAAAGTGAATAAATCAATGGAAACAAATCACATCCAACAACCCAAACATCAAGAAACCAAAACTCCACAAGAAGACACGGACAAGCCAGTCACAAACACACTCCCGACCCGGGACAGGCGCAAAAACTACGGCGGGGCCAAACCCGCCCCCTGGACCCAAACCCTCCCCCACGCGCGGCGAATGGCCAAAAAACAAATACACAAAAAGACCCACAGTAAAAACCAAACCAGAAAAAGGTCCAACCCATCAAGACGAGCACCCCCACAATGAATCACATAAAACATGAAAACAATACACACAGGTACTGTCCAGACAAATGCTCGCAGTTACTGACAGCTAGCTAAGGACATAATTTCCGTTGACTAAGATATCAAGCCTTCTTACATATGAAACTTCAATTGAAATACTTCTAAATAGATTTGGTATAACAACATCATCAATTATGAAAGAAGAACATGATATTGTGCAATGCCAAATACCGCCAATATGAAAAATTGTTTAAATTTAGTTATGGTGTAAAGCATTTAGGAGATGATCAACGTTTTTGCCAACAAAAACCAAAAGTAAAGACTTAACAACAATGCTGTATTTTTATCCTTTATGAATTAGTTTGTTCAACAGGTTAATAAGTTTGGAAGGACAATTTTTGAATTTATGCGCTTTGTAAATGATATTGCCATAGAAGTTTGGATGTGAAATGCCCTGATGTATAAGAGCTCTGCATGTAGAACCAAATTTTCTTAATAAGTCAATGTATCTGTAAAAAATTTAGAGAATGTTTTTAATCAATTTATGATATCTAAACCCTTGGTGCAGAAGTTTTTCAGTGAGACAAAGATTTCGGTCGTTGAAGTCAGAAACATCACTACATACTCGTGCATATCGAACAAGTTGTGAAATGTAGACCCCGTAAGAAGGGGCTAACGGAACATCGCCGTCGAGATGGGGAAAATTGACTATAGGGAAGGAGAAATCATCCCTTTTATCATAAACCTTAGTGTTTAACTTTCCCTGATTTATTGATATATCAAGATCAAGAAAAGGAGTATAATCACTGCTGCTATTGGATTTATTTAAGTTAAGTTCTGAAGGATAAATTTCATCTGTAAATTTAGAAAATTCAGGATTGTTTAAAGCCAAAATATCGTCCAAATATCTATATGAATTGTTAAATTTATCCACTAAATGCTGTTTAGAAGGGTCTTTTTGAATTTTTGCCATGTATTGTGACTCGTAGCAATAAAGAAATAAATCTGCTATGAGAGGTGCACAGTTGGTACCCATAGGTGTCCATGTTAAAGGCTTAACAATGGGCTATATTAAAGCAACTAATGTAACGTGTAGTCCCTCGGTATGACAAACTGGATGACATGGCGATTAAATAGACAAGTGCCGACAAAACCCACCTGATAAAAAAGACAAATAATGACTTTAAAGTCTTTCATAACATTCGCCATATTGCAACTGTTAACAAGATTTTAATTGACGAAAAACAACGCTACAAAATGGCTCATCGTGTTTCCCATCTTCTAGTGGAGAAACTTCTGATCCGTTTCCACTTCGCTTTTCGACACATGTGATTTACAATATACTTGAACTTTTTGTTTTGATTATGTCAAGTTAGTATTTATTGTTTAAGAAAATAACCGTTACACTTCTGTTTTATCAATGCTTTTATTCAGTTCAACGTCTCGATTTGAAAATTGCGACCTGTTAGAAATAACAAAGTGCCGGAGCTACTGTGAATTGAGTTTCTGCATATGCGCATTTCGACAAATTATGTCTCTTCATTGCAGATCAAATCAAAATATTGGAAATCCATAAACCGAAATATGTAAAAGTAAATAATTGTTCTGTGTGATTGTTAAAATTGTTCTTTGTCATTAGTAATTTTTTTCTATGTTATTTTTGGATTAAATTAGATTTGGACTTTTGGATTTTGAGAGGCTCAAAACTTTGATTATGTTTACAGCAATACCAAAGATCTTAAATGAAGAAACAACTTAAAATGTCAAGAAATTCTCTGTTTTCATCGACATTAATAATTTGAACTTGAAGTGTATGTTTTCAACATATACCTGTAATACACTTTTGAAGTAGCGATTATATATATTACCCTGGTAATTTTTGGTGCGTGTTCGAGCGACCGAAATATATTATCTGTCGAAAATTTACTCCGTAGCCTTATATTTTTGTGTTGCACTGTTAGAATATGTGAAACTACTCGATCGTGTTAAAGCAGACACTAAATTTCAATATAACAAGCAGATATAAAGAATGCAAATGCCTTCTTTTTTATCCTATAAAAGAAATCGATTAATTTGTGTAACTATCATGGTTATGCATTCATTTAGATGGAGTGTTGATACGTACGAGTCTGTTTATTACATTTGAATTGGATTAATTTCCCATGAGAGAGCTAGCCAGATAGCTAAGAATGCCATCATTGTCACACCATACAATGTTTAATGAATAATCTTTTACTGGAGCGAAGATATAAGTTAAAATAAAACGCACCAACGACTTCGATTTGCGTTTTTTGTATTGTTGCGTTGAGGGGCTGAATGCCTACTTTTATTCTTGATCGGTGTTTTGAATATCCAGTGAGTTCGGTTATTATAGATAAGAGTATATTGGTACAAAACAAATCATATTACCTGTCAGAAATAGACAAAATCTTATGTCAGTCACTTATCCGAACCGGAAATGGATATTTTTCATCACGTTTGAGAAACATAATACATGTAAATGTCACGTGTAGTATAACGCCCTTGAAAACTAGTGTTAAACGTTTAACTTCTTTTATTGGTACAAACTGAGATAATTACCCATGGGACGTCAAGACGTATTCTAATAAGCCTATAAACGGAACTTTTTTGTCTGAAATGCCATAAATGCTCTATTTTATCATCTTTAGTGTAGAAATGAGGTACAGATGAAACTAAAAAAAACACTGAAATTTTAACTGTTTATATATACAGAATATGTTCACGTAGTGAGGCATATTTTTAAATTAAAAAATGAGGTCCCGAGAGCAAAAAGGGGTAAAATTATTCGTAATATAAGAAAAGTAAGTGAGAACCGAACCGTCAGTATAAACCGTACCCCCAAAGGACAATTGCAACATCGGAAAAAAATGAAACAAAGATATAACATGAGCACGGCTCAGAAAAGAAAAAAGAAACACACACATATACAAAAAATGAACAACATGGACCCAATAAAAACCATGGGTGAGATCAGGTGCACTGGTAGATTAACCATCTCCTGCTTCTTATAAGACACCCGCCGTGCTGAACATGTCAATTTGGGGAATAAAGTCAAATCCGATAGAGGAAAAACAAACTTTAGCAGGAAAGAGGAAGATTTGTTGTCATCAGGGAAACCGATACCCATAAG
This sequence comes from Modiolus philippinarum, assembly GCA_002080025.1. Taxonomy (NCBI): domain Eukaryota; kingdom Metazoa; phylum Mollusca; class Bivalvia; order Mytilida; family Modiolidae; genus Modiolus; species Modiolus philippinarum. The sequence continues at coordinate 193,845 of MJUU01034648.1, forward strand.
CGTTCCACAAAATCGTGATGTCGACCGTAAAACTTCTGTAGTAATGACTTCAAGTTTTGGGTTACATACCCTTGCTTAAGTAGCCCATTTGTAAGCAGCCGAACTCTATTAATGTATTAATTGTATCGACCACAGGCCCTTGAGTAGCGGATGAGTTTGGAGTAGTAAACTCCATATGCCGGTGCTTTTGGACTGTTCCTACAAAGAAAAGGAAAGTCGACTAATGGAAAAGTGATGTCATTGCGTTTGCCATACTGCCTAGTTTGTAAGGTACCTCTGTTGTCATTTCAAGATGAAGGTCAAGGAAAGAGGCCAATTTGAAAGTACATGTAGTATCCTTAATTTCGAGCTTTAGAACATTAGATGATGGAAGTGATCAGGAAAAAGTACCCTTCAGAAAGAACATTCTTTCTATGGGCTATTTGGATTTTTTATAGGCCATAATCAAAAACACCTGGGGCAATTGAGATTTCTGAGAAAAGATTTATTTGTCCAACTTTTGTAAGGGTTCGTCACACTGCCAGTGCTTAAGTTTCATGGCGCTATTTCTTTATCCTTGTTGTCTTCATCATGTTGTCTTAAGTTGTGTTGAATATTTAATGCCGTGTTTGTTGGGTATTCTATTTTAGAATTTCTATTACTTTGACGCTGTTTTCAAAATTAAGTTCGCTTGCTTGCTTCCATATATTCCTCTTCTCTGTACTTAGTATTCATATTCTGGAAGTTTTTAAAATTGAACAAACTTATTTTCTGCAAAGTACTTAAGGTTCTAGAATGATACAAGTCCCCCTTAGTCAGTGGCTGTAGGAAGTTATGTAAAAGCAACTTGATCGAGTTTGATAATGTTTGTGCTGCTCTTAAAACAGCTACACAAATCTTTCATGCCATTAACTGGATACTGATCAAGGATTTGACAATTAAGTTTGCATCCAACCATTAACAGTTACTTTTTGAAGGAAAATACAAATAGCTGAAGGCGGGAACTAAAAAACTCATTACTCTTAATGAAATAAGCAACTAATTAACTACATTAGCATAGATTGACTAACTGATATTGTGTTTGGTGTGCAGGACCTCCCTGATAGTACTCTTCTAAGAAAGTCAACACTGTAAAGTACTTTATATGGGATGTTGCGTTTTTTGCTATTTGTTTTTGTTTGTTTGTTTGTTTTTTTTATTTTCATTTTCAGGATGTTTGAAGTCTTCAGTTTTATGTTTTCTCATTTTTATAGTGTCTATGGTCTCTAATTGAATTAGTCTTTTCATTCCTCCAGTATTCTTCTGATTCTGTTCAAAGACTAAACATTTTCAATTATTTATGGCCCATTGAAAAGTTTGGGATTATATAAGAAAAAGAAGGGAAACGGGGAATGTGTCAAAGAGACAACGACCCTAAGGGGAGCAATAACAACTCAAAGCCACCATAAGATCTTCAATGAACGGTGAGGAAACCCCACACCCAACGGTAGGTCGGAGTTGGCCCCTAAATAAAAGAGTAATCAAGTTCAGCGAAATAAGCATCTTCCTAGACTCCGATAGACATAAAGTGAACTAACTAGAAAACAGACAAGACACACAAAGGCTTAATAAATTTCCTGACTTAGGACAGGCGCAAACCTGCTGCGGCGGGGTTAAACTAGTTTTATTGGGCCCAAACCTTCAAACCTTTCAAATAGTCTTTTTTTTAATTATAAAATAAGCTAACTTCTACCCTCTGCAATGCAGTCAAGTAGCATTATTTATTTCTTCGCTATCCAAAATATCGAAAATATGTTCATTCAAGTCCATGAGAAGTATGTTTAAATAATGGTCATAAACTTCAATTTCTTCATTTCACCTAAATTCACAGTAACCTCGGTATTTTGTTATTTATAACCACTGGGCCGATGGCCCCGAGGGTATTCACCAACACAGTAGCCATTACTTCGGTGCCGAACCGAAAACCAGTTTTATTTTAAAATTTGCAATATCTTAATTTAACTAAGAAAATTTTGTTAAAACCTAGGATTTCGGTTCACGAATTTCCAATTTTTTTTATTTGATCTGCACTAATGAGACATAAGTTGTCGAAATGCGTATATGCAGAACCTAAATTCAAAGTAATATCGGTATTTTGTATTTCACCCTGTTAGTGCCTTAGTATTTAGTTATTTCATGCCTTTGAGCCTTTGAAGGAAACAGCAAAAACTATGGTCACGAGGTGATGGAGGTGACTTGTGAACTGTTGCCCGAGGCTAGACGCTGAAGTCATTTATATCGAGTGACAATAGTTTTTGCTAATGCCTGAAATAGGCCATGAAATAACTGTTTTATCAACTTATATAAACTATGTCCTTGATAAACTGGAGTTTTTTATGTATCGTGTGCATTTTTGTCACATGTACATTCACTCCATATCCTTTCATATTTTTCTATATCTTGTCTATAAAAAAATCTATAAAGATAAAATCTAGTTCACGACGCACCGCACAATTATTTTGCGCAGTGAATTGTTCGCCCTGAAATAGGTAAACGGTTAACTCTTCCATTGACAGTAAAATTTTCATAAAAATGGTTAAAATATTACATATGAAGAAATGTAACTATTAATTGATAATTCTGAATGTCGTCTTTTTATTTTCGTTCCTTGTGGCTGACCCGTGTCCTTGTTTTGTCTTTGTCTTACTGTGTTCCCGTTTATTGCCATGTCTATCATAATTTGTTAATAGTAAAAGGTACCTAGAGAAAATAGACTATGCCAGTTTTGCAATATTTTGGATGATGAATTACACTTTTTAGAATATTGTAAGAAAAATTCTTCTTTAAGATCAGATCTTTTCATTGTAATTATATCTGAAGATGTTAAAAATTTTAATACGTTCTCTGAAAATGAAAAAAATAAATTATTAAATTTTTCATGTGCCCATCAACACTAAAGCAAGTAGAAAAAAATAGGGTCCTTTATAAAACGGTCATTAGAACTGAGGACAATGGACTCAAAACTCTGTTATTATTTTTCTTGACTTGCTTGTTTTATTTGTTAATGTCACAAACTACATGCATGTTTCTATGACAATGAATATTTGATTTAATTTGATTTGATTGACTTGATTTTTTTCCTCATCGCTTCCCTTGCTCCTTCGGTATTCTGTTGTAGTTGTTTCATCGGGGTTCAGAAAATTGCTAATGCTATTTGAAATTACTTGATATTTTTTCTTGTTTAATTAAAACTGTACCAGACGAAACTAATACGTAAAAAAAGTTTCATCTGATTATATGTGTAAAAATATTATTTTATATTAATTCTAGAATAATCCGATTGCTTTTATCACAAAAACGCACAATACAAGTCTCCGTATTATGTTTGTTCAACATGACTTATTCTTGTTTTATGTGTTTCTTTTATGATTTACAAATACCCCAAATTATTTCAAATACTTTTTGCTAATGATGATTTTATAAGAAGATTGTGCTCGTTTTCAAATACCCAAATTATCCTCAATATTGTTTTTCATTATTTATTAAAACGGTAAAAGTTATATGATATAGTGGACTTTAATTTGATCCTTTGTTTACTGTTTTTTGTTTTTTAATTTAGAAATTCATCCATGCAATATTATACTTATTAACAAAGCATTACAAACTTAAGCGTAAGAAGATTAAACTTTTTCTTTTAAACTTGATCAATTTTCAGTACATTGCAATACAACCAGCAACCACAATGAATAAATACTAAAAACGGTAATATTCATGAAAACCATTTATATCTGTTTCATACGAGAAAGAAAATGGCCGTAGATTTAGACATCTCTCTACTGAGCTTTGTAATTGATGTTGTTGCCATTGTCTAAACCAGGTAATTACATACTTAGCAAAGAAATGTTCTGCTTTGCATATGTAACACAGCCGGAAGTTTAGAGTCCATATCAACATACACAGTCTGATATGGCCATATCAGACTGCCTCGTTCTGAAAAAGGCATAACAGCCCGGTGATTTTTTAGCAAATATATTGATTTCTACCATCAAGTTTTCTGTCAAAATTTCCAGATTGTTCTTAAGATATATCGCTGATGAAAAACATAGGTCCTTGGTAATATAAGAAAGTTTTGTAAGAAAAAGTTGCTTTTTTTGGTCAAATTTCAGACATCGTTAAAATCTGTAAAATTCAAGATTTTTCAAAATTCCCATCAACTAAACCATCAAAGCTCACCATTTTTGTTTAAAATAGTTTGACAATTGTATCTTTAAGACTTTAGAAAAAAATCAGGAATAGGATGCATACTTTTCTTGAAAAATGATTTTCATTACTCCTACCCCAAGATTCGCTAAATTCTGACTGAGATCAATGGTCAATTTCGGGAAAAAATTAGAATTTTTCACTTCTCGAAAACTACTGGTCGTAGGTACATACTTTTTGACACCATTTGTGAATATCATTACATAATATAAATCAATAAAAAAAATTCACTCATTAAGCAAGATTTACGAAATTATTCATAAATAAGATTTTAAATAACGAGACTGAAACCTGAGGAGAAGATAAGAAGGTTTGTAAGATATGAACATTTGATATCTAAATATGATGTGATTCGCAAACAGCTACTTACTAAGGGCATTTCTCACGCTCTTTTTTTACGGAAATGTTGGTAAAAATGTAAAAAACTGATAAAAAATCCAGAAAAAACTGTGAAAGGTAACTTACATTCTTTACGTAATAAGGGATATTGGCAGGACATTCTGCACGATTCCGTAAAATTAGCTTTGGGATCCAATATAGGCATACTGGCCTCTCACTGATACTGCTGATGTCTATTGACATCCTTGATGCTCAAATTTGAAAATCCGGGAAGTTTTGAATTTGATTTTTCTTCCATTTTGCGACAGTATTTTGCCAGAAGACAAGGCTCTTTGATCTAGCCGGCAATGTGCAGCGAGTACTCCTTGACCCATATTTCTACGTTTTGTCGTATTCTTTCCTCCAGAAGATTGTGGTCTTGGAGTTAGTAGTCAACCTGTAGTGGGTTAATTTGTATGTTTATTATACTTGAGGGAAATGGGATAGAGAAAGGCGAGATATGTGTACACATAAACCTGTTTTATCCTACCGCTAGCTGTTGCTAGTTCAGGTACCAAGTCAGGCTATCCCGAGTTCCTATCTTTGTCTATGTTTGTCTTTTGCCTTCTATTGTTTTCTTTTTGCAGATTCTTGGTAACTTGTGGCATTTGATTTTTATTTTCGGTCATTGTAGGTATTTCCTGTTATCTTTGCTTCATTGATTGTTGGTCATATAAAGCCATGGCAAAAGGTACACGTTGTGTGTACCTGGCAGGCTTCTTCATATTAAATGCAAAAGCATTTTACTC
>MJUU01034650.1:0-13786 GCA_002080025.1 Modiolus philippinarum
GGAGTATATCTGGCGAAACAAACTTGGACATGTATAGAAGGTGCCGTCACAGTAGAAGGTGTTGGATGCTGACAGATGGGTAAGAGTATATCTGGATGGCGTATATCTGGCGAAACAAACTTGGACATGTATAGAAGGTGCCGTCGCAGTAGAAGGTGTTGGCAGCTGACAGATGGGTAAGGTTTTCTGTGGTGGCAAAGGCGATGATACGGTCTGTCTGTGCACTGTCGTCGAATAGCAGAAATCGGTCACCAGTAGCTGTCTGTGTCCACTTTCCCTCTAGTCTGATATCTTGGAGAGTCTCGGGTAGTCTAGGAGTTTGCTTGCGGCGTGCTCTGTATAGTGCTGATCTTGCAGAGTTGAAGGTAGGCAGTCTCAGTATTACTGTTTTGGCGGTGTCATCCCAGTCGTGGTCTCGGAGTTTGTTTAGTTCTTCTTCATAGATTGATGGTATTGGTCTCACGTCTTCCATGCAGCGTTGGTTGATGTGGTTGAGTATCTGTTTTGTGACGACTCCGGTGTGGTCAGCTGGGTGATTGTGTTGTTGTCTCCCGAAACCTACTGGTATGTTGTTCAATGTTGATAGAGAACCTGGACAGTTGGGTATAGTGCATCTCCAGTATATTCTGTCACCACTCTTGCGGATGTGTCTGTAGATATAACCATCATAGGCTAAGTTCTGTCCTCCTTTTCTGTTGGTTATGAACTTGACATCTAGCTGAGCATTTGTCATATTGAGTTGAACTATGTTATGCTCAACTCATGTGCTGACACAATATTTATACTAAAATATGGCTTGGGGAGATCATGCAAATGAGAACTGTGTTCACATAAGCTTGGATGGTGAAATCAAAGGGTCAATTTAGTTCATGAGTTGACACATATTTATGCTAATAGATGGCTTGGAGAGATCACACAAATGAGAAATGTGAAATGTGTTCACATAAGCTTGGAAGGAGGAAATCAAATCAAAGGTTTGATTTAATGTCTGCATATCTTTTATTTCATAATTTATTATTCATTGTATAATTTTGTTATACAGATCCTTTTGTAGCATAAATTATTATTAACTAAAATTCAAAAAAATATAATTTATAGAATTCAAATATATTTCAGTTACATCTTTTAAATATTAAAAAATGTTCAATCTTTTAATTCAGAATTGGTGATTCAGTGTATTATTTAGATCTTTTTATACCAAAAATTATGTTAAATGAAAATTTGATTATTCTTAAGCATATTTAAAAAAAACATTTTATGAAATATTCAATTTCAAATATTTATTTGTTTCTAGATTTTGTTAAACATTTTTCATTAAATTTCTTTCTTTTGTCATTCTTTATACTTTTATTTTTTTTTATATATATATTTTTGAACTTTTTCATAGTAATTATAATCTTTCACCTAATTAATATAATTTTCTAATTCCCTCTTTAAAGGACCCCATGATAATTGCTAAAACAACAATGTTACAATATGTGATTTTAAGAAAGTTGACGTTCAGAGAACACACCCAATCCTCAAATCAAGCCAATGAAAAACAACATGAGGATGACATATTTCATCCCTCGTTCTTTCTGTAATCTTTAACTTTAATTGTTTATTTTTAATTGCAACACAGACTTGATTCACACGCTCAAAAACACGGAATCTGTTATAATAGAATGATGATAAAATTGAATTAGTTTGTGAAATTTAATATGTAAACCTGATAAACCGGCAACCTTTCTCTATGGTGTTTTATTATTTATTTATTTTTTTATTTATTTATTATTTTTTTTGTAGCATAATAATCATCCTTTGTTTTATTTAAAGTAGAATGTTTTGTTCCAGATTTGCACAGATCTCAGTTATATTGATTGCTCATCTAATACTGGAAAATTATTTTTACCAGTAACAAAGCCTTACGGATTGGGCTTGTTTGAACTGGAATTTGATTTGTGTTTTTATACATGGATGACTCGAGGTTTTGCCAGCACTTGCAATAATGGAGTCAAAGTAGTTCAAAACAAAGGCAGGAGTAAAAACGATAAAGGTGAAGTTTTGGAGCTTAACATCGAACCGGATAATAGAAAAGAGGATGAAATAATAGTATCTGAAAGTCCTATTCATTAAAGCTGTTTTTATATCACAATGGTTATGAGGGTTTTAATTCAGTTCTTGCCGTCACAAAAGACCAAATTCGAATCAAAATAATATTGCATACAACAATTCTTCTTGCTGAAATTTATAATCCTCATAAATACATTTTCCTGAATAACGTTATATTCATGCATGAAATTTATTTGTTTATCTTTACCAGTTTTAACATCCACGTATCTAATCTATGCTATATCTTGAGTGTTGTTTGTCTACGCTTTTGACATATAATTGTATAGAATTGTTTTTTGGGGTTGGGGGCAACACATTTGAATTCAGCAGGCAAATTAGATGTAAAAATCTTAAAGGATCTCCATTTTTTATCAGAAAATATTCTTTAAATAGCGATTTTCCTTTTTTTATTTACAAAAACGGGTTTTTTTACAATCGTAAAAATTACTTACCTCTGTTTAATCATAAACTTGGTTAATGTACTGATAAGGTTAAGGAAGTCAAAAATAGGTGAAATCCGAACCGTCAATCGTAAACGAACAATCCATGGATAATAGCAACATCGGTAAAACAAAGTAATAAAGACACAACAAGAGTGCGGCAAAAAATGAAGACGCACACTTCAGTATACAAAGATAGACAGTACTTATCCAATAAAAACCATGGATGAGATCCCGTGCATCGGTAGAGTAAGCACCCCCTTCTTCTCATAAGACACGTTTTGAGCGGTCCGCAAGATGGTGATGTCGACCGTTAAACCTCTGGAGTGTTGACTATAAGTTATGTAAAACATACCCTTGTTTAAGTGGCCTATTTGTGGGTAACCAGTAAATAAGCAGTTACAGCACAAGGCAGGTGTAATCTAAGATATAAAGAAGAAAGACGCTCATGTGTCAACCACCTGGAGTTTTTTCAATTATACGCAACTTTTCAACGTTGTATAATGAAATGTTAATAAAATTCTGAATTCTAAGGATCTAATAGAATTATGTATCAATAATAAAATACCGAAGATACTGTTAATTTTGTTTCTGCATGTGGTTATTTCGACAACTTAAATCTCTTCAGTGCAGATAAAATCTACACATTTCGAAAAGCATAAACTCAAAGATGTTTAAAAATTGATAGACAACAAATAACCAAATATGATCTAAATGGAAAGCCAAAATCGGCTAAGGACAGAGCTGTGCATGAGGGAGATTCTCCTTAGTTTTTAACAAATTTAAAAAAAAATAGATATTGCAAGTTTCCAAATAAAATCGACTTTCGAGTCAGCACCGATGTACTGACTACTGGGCTGGTAAATACCGTCAGGGACTAACAGCATCAACCAAGTGGTAAAAATAACAAAATACCGAATAACTGTTAATTTAGATTCTGCATATGGCCATTTTGACAATAAGTAATCAATTGAGACTTCTGAATGGTCGAATGAGGGGGGATATGTTTGGTACCTATACATGTCTTACACCAAATGGATCAAGCACTGTTGATTTTGTTATTCTGTCAGAGGATATCCTACACCAAGTATTATATTTTAAAATATGTGATTTTATACCCTCTTTGTCAGATACTCGTTGTAGATTAAAATGGGAATTACTTGCTATGCTGAAGGCCGAAAATCAAACACTGATAATGATAAAACACATCATATGCCACCCAAATATATTGGGATTTCAATTCTGCAAATGATTTTCTATAGGCACTGGTATCAGATGACATACCAACATAATTACATGAATTCAAAAACAAAACAAAAAAAAACGAAAACTCACAAATCTCGACCGACGAAGCATGCAAGGAATTGGGCAACATAATTTTCTCTGCTGCATGCAAGTTGTTAAAAAAGAAAGAAAACAAGAGGCTCTCAAGAGCCTGTATCGCTCACCTGCGTCCTGCAGCACTATAATTCCCAACTGATGGTCCATCTTTGGTGGTGTATGTATAGCAAAATCAGAAACTTTTTATAAAATTTAATTAAAATTGTTCAAGCAGCTCAGAGAAGATTTTTGAATGCAGTTTCCAAACTTAAGGGGCCTATGTTAATCTACGTTCCCTGCTGGCAGCTATTTAACATAAAACTTTGAATAGGGTAGCATAAGGACTATCATGTCGACATTCTACTGAAATTGTTCTAGCAGTTTCAGAGGAGAAGATCTTTTTATGCATTTCCAACTGGGTCCAATGTTAAACTAAGTTTTGCTACTGGTGGCCATGTCGGAAAACGGATCAGCACCAAAGTAACAAGCTTGGTCAAAATCTCACAAGTTTCATTTATGCAATGTTTAAACTGAATCCATTCAATGGGTTTCCATGATATCTTTGTATGCATTTCCCCTTAGGGTCCAATTCATTGCTGGCAACCATGTTGGATGATGGATCAGAACTGAAGTAACAACACTTGGTCAGCTTCTCATAAGCAAAGTTTGGATTAAATCTATTAAGCAGTTCTCTAGAAGAAGATCTTTTGTTTAATTAAGTTCACAGTTGGTGACACTTGGTCAGCACCTGACAGGCATCATTCATGTCATGTTTGATTTAAATCCATTCAGCAGTTCTCTAGAAGATCTTTGTGTGCATTTCCCATATGGTCCAATGCTGTCGGTCTATAAGATGACAGATTTGCACCAAAGTAATAACACTTGGTCAGCACCTCATAAACATCATTCATGCCAAGTTTGGTTCAAATCCATTCAGTGGTTCTAAAGTTGAAGTTCTTTGTATGCATTTTCCCATTAGGTCAAACGGTAAACTAAGTTCCCCACTGGCGGCCATCTTGGAAGCGGTCGGAAAACTTAAATGTGTTCAATAAAATATAGTCCTTAACATGCTGAAAATTTTTGTAATTTAAACTTGACCTTTATCTAAAAGCGTTTTTGAAATAAAGGACAAAAAGTAAAAAATCACGAAAAATTTGACCAATATAGGACCATAACTCATATAAAGGTACTTGGATTTTCTTCAAAATACCCATGTGGGTAGATCTTTACATGCTGAACATTTTTGCAATTTAAACTTAGCCTTTATCTGTTGTAGTTTTTTTAATAAAAAATAAAAAACATCAAAATTTTGAAAATTTTACGGAAAAAGGACAATAACTCTTAGACGGGTCATCAGATTTTCTTCAAAATTGCGGCATTAGTCGATCTTCTCATGCTGATCATTTTTACTCCATGTCAGATTTTTGATATCTGTAACGGGTTTTGAGTCATTTGCCAACAACTGTAATTTACCCCTATGTTCTATTTTTAGTAACGACAGCCATGTTGTTTGACCTAAGACATACAAAATAATAAATTTGAAACAAGATACCCTAATAATGCTTCACTAAAAGTTTTGTTCCATTTGACCCAGTGGTTTCAGAGGAGAAGATTTTTGAAGGTGAGCTAACGACGGACGGACGACGGACGCCAAGTGATGGCAATAGCTCACCCTTGCATAGCCAGGTAAGCTAAAAAAGTAAACAATAACAAGAAAAAAAAATCCTTAAAAATGGTTTAACACTGATCTAAGAAAGTTGAGAACAAATCTAGTTTGATACGGTCAGTTCATTCAAAAGACCCACATGTTAAAATTGACTTTTTCAAATTTAAACGAGAGTATAACAAAACAAGAAAACAGACATTTCGTCATTAAAGACAAACATTGATACACAAATTAGAAAACTTACACTCTGATGTTTTAAAACAATACTGGAACCTGATCCATGAATTAAGAGAAACTAAAAACAAAACAGATGACAAAGTTCAAGACAAGAATAAAGTCAAACAGAAGTCCTCGATAAGATAGCATATCAAACAACATGCTAAAAAATAGGCACTCAGTTTTGCTACCCAGTCTAAAAAATCTTTTTAATTATGCGTCTTTCAACTCGATTATACCCAAATGTTTGGTCAGATTGCATTGTAACAATTATACAGAAATTAGGGAATATTTCTGATCCTAACAATTATAGGGTAATCACTGTTACCAGTGCCATAGAAAAAGTGTTTAACGATGCACTTAATAATAGGCTTGGCAATTTCTTAGTGAAGAACAAACTTATTCATGATTGCCAACTAGGGTTTACAAGAAAAGCAAGAACATCAGATCATATGTTTATAGTCAAGAGCATCTTTGATAAATTTTGTAACATAAAGGACGGAAGAGTTTATACCTGCTTTTTTGACTTTCAAAAATCTTTTGACACCGTTATACACACTGGGATCAAGATAAAACTACTAACTGCTGGAGTCAGTTTTTCATTTTATAATATTATAAAGCACATGTATGCATCGAGCAAATGCTGTGTCAAAATCCAGTGTAGGATTTATTTCCAGCTAATTTTGGAGTGACACAAGGGGATAATCTAAGCCCTAAGCCCTAAACTTTTTTAAGTTATTTATAAATGATCTTCCTGAATATCTGAAAGATTCTATCGATACCATTATACTAAATAATAAACTTGTCAATAACCTGCTATATGCAGACGATTTAGTACCACTTTCAACGTCTGCTGTCGGGTTGCAAAAAAGGCTTTACACGCTCCAGAAATACTGCAATGATTGATGTCTAACAGTGAATCCAAATGTAACAAGAATTCTGATTTTCAACAAATCAGGCACGCATATTACTGAAACTACACCTTGTTTTTCTGCATCAGAAACAAATTCCTTTATTAGATCTTGAATTATCTTCATGTCCATGGACCTTTAGTATCGCCCCTTGGTGTCTGGTGCAGTTAAAGGACCATCTAATTCATGAAATACTACTGATTAAATCGTAAGGGTCACTTCACATCTCTGGAGTACATAAGACAACAAATCAACAAGGTTTAAACAAGGCAAATTCAATTTGTACATTATAGAAATGCTTATAGTAGATCTCCTTTTTTTTTAATCATTATTGCTTGTTTATAAAGTGTCTAATTTTGTATATTCATATTAAATCATGATTAAATTTAAATGCCCTCTAAATAAAATATTCTGAATGCATTTTGTGTACTAAATATTTTTAGCATTATGTACATGTATGTTATAGATAAAGCACTTTCTTATCTTCCGAGGTGTAACGAGGAATATACGAAAGTGCGTTAAAGATATGGCCAGTGACCTAATTTTTTTTATTTCATATTTCCAAAGTCTCGCTCGGACCAATACAGGTGATGACTGTAACTGGACATTATGCGGGATAAATACAAAAATAGCAATTTAAAAACTCTATAATATTTTTCTTAAGGGAATACTTGCTTTTATATTTATTTATATGCATATACTAATATTGTTCTCTGGATGAGGGGTTGCATCTCTGTTTTTTTCTAGATTCCTCTTTCAAAGATTTTTCTCCTAATGACACTAGCTTTGTTTATGACACTTACTTTCATTTCTTATCATTTTACAACACAATGTTACTTAATATTTTGTTGTGTTTTCTATGTAGACTGGAACTACATAAGAACAATTAACCAGATGGAAATCGTCAAGATAAAAGATGCAAAGAGTGCCTTAACACAACCGAACACCTTTATTTACTTGGTACTTGGAAAAATAAATACCATACTGTTGAAAACTAGCCATGACAAGCTATCCATCATTGTCAAAGACTTTAAAGATATTGATAATGAGCTATCCTAAGACAAAAAATCTCTAACATTGATGTGCTAACCATAGCGAAACGCAAGGCAAATTTATATCGATGTCTAGTTTTTATTTCCCATTTGACTATAACAACCAGTACCGTTATGTGGTGTCTAGCTAACGGTGATACTGATTGCTCATAGCAAAATACGCATTACAGCCAATTCAGTCCGCGCTCTATATCGGTTTACCATTCCAATATTATGTGGAAATGATACATGTACAATGTACATGTACCTATAGTTTCGGACTTTTTTATGATATGTTGATTATGATGCATTACTGCGACACAATGCATCCGCCATGGTAGAAACACAAATACTGGATTGATCTGATACACAAAAAATAGAAGGCAAGAAAAAGTAGACAGAACTGTAAGTATTATCACACTAAAATACATGTAAGATCATTGATTGACAAGTCAGTGACAATGCTAAGACTGGGTGACAACTAATTATTCCTGCAGAATATGCAAACAGTGTGCCACAAGCTTTTCACAACATTTTTCATACAAAGGACGATCGCAACAGAGCACCATCTTTATGCAGAGTACAATAGAACGACGAAATGTAGGGAGATGAGACTTGCACACTGTGGAAGATGCATCTTGTGACATGTGCCAGCACAACAAGAGAGCTCGATATGTTACTTCATACCGCTGCAAGTAGTTTTATATATTTTAAAATGAACATGAGACCATAATACATATGTCAACTCCAACTGTAATAATTTTAATGAGTTGTATGGCAATATCGGAAATTTATTCCTCATCAGCAGCACTAGAATCCAAACAATCCATAATTTCAAGAAATGTTAAAATGGATAAACCAAACAAAATCCGAATAAGCAGTAATATCAAATATAGCTAAGGACAAAACTACGATAGTTGGAGTTTATCTTTCGGTTTTAGAATTTACATAAATTTAGATAATAGTAATTGAATAAAGTGTACACATGAGATATTATCTCATGTACAAGTATACAATATCTAAGAAAAATAAAGAGCATACATCTCTACCACGGGGAATTGTTTTACCAACTCCACACTGCAATAAAAGACAAACTCCTGTATTAAATATTTTACGAAAGGATATGGAGTAAATGAACATGAGACAATAACACATATGTCAACTCTAACTGTAATAATTTTAATGAGCTGTATGGCCATGAAATTTGTGACAATGCAATGCCTTTCTGTTGACAACAGCCAGCTTGAAGGCTCTCATGAACCATGCAATCGTTCATTTTAGTAGAGTAACGTCGGGTATTTTTTACCATAGGCAGTTTTCCGCTGTATTAAAATAATGAATTCATTGTATTAAGTGTCTTCATTTTGGTAAACATTTACCCACACATTAGAACTTAACATCGAGACCCTTAGATATCATACAATGTTTGCTAAAATGTAACGCTTACTACATAACAACGGCAGTAGAATACCGAAGGAACAAGAGGGAAGCGATGAATACAAAAATCGAAGTCCAAAGACATGGCAGAAACGGTAACAGATGAAAACAAAGACAAAACAAGGACGTGAGACAGCTACAATGCATGGAAATAAAAAGATAACATAAGGAACTAAGGCACTCATAGTGTGAACTCCCATGAAAACCGGGAGTGACATCGGGTGCTCGGGAAGGGTCAGCATGTCCTGCTCCACTAGCGAAAAATGATAATGGCGTCATACAGCAATAGATAACATACAAACCCTTATGAAACGACATCCCCCTTCATTTTGGAGGTCCCATAGTATCCATTCAATGCAAGTTCGGGCAATGCATTGGAATACAATAAGTCTACTATTTATATAAATCTAATATATTGCATATTTAATTTTACGCGATCACATGAAAAATAAAACACAAGGCTCTTTCAATAGTAGTTTCGGCTTATCTTGGTAAATCTATGTCATCTGGTAATGTATACATGAATCAGCTTATGGAATGTTTTTTTTAACTGGAAGGGATGGTGGTAATATCATTAGAACGGAATAAACATGTATGTATTATAATTTTGGATCACCGATTTTAATGACTCATATGTCCGTTTTCCGGCTAACATGTTGCGTCCCAAGTAAACTCATTTTGCTGTAAATTCGCTACTTTCTTAAGTGGTAAAAAATACCTGTATGTGGACGAAAATAGCCGAAAGGACCAGGGATGATAAGGTCTGTTTTTGGCCTAAAATATGTGAAAAGTTAGAAGTACATATTATCAGATACTTTTATTTCTAATTTATTATAGTTCTCATATTGAATGCAACACACGGCACTTGAAATGTTTTCCACGTGTTGTGACGTCATAATAACATACTCAAAATCAGTATCATTAAAATCACAAAATCACAAAAATATTAGCATCGTATGTGTTTCAAAGGCGTTTTTAAGATTGTCCGCAATTGAGTAACAACTTAATACTTTGACAAGTCGTAGTTTAATTGTATTAAAATTTAAGACTTATTGTTACTCGCTTGCGGACAACTTCAAAATAATGAAATGGTGAAAAATATCATTTGCTTGATCTTTCAACAGCCATTTGTGGTCGGAAACCGCCGAAGAGCTTTTGTTATTTTCTTTATTTCTGACGACATAACATTTTATAAGTACTTATCAACTCATGAATGACATATACTGGCGGCTAAATGAAAATAAAATGGCTTAAATCGATCATAGACATATCATACCCGGTCCGTCAAAAAATAGCGACTGACCAAACATTTTCACTTTTACAGAGATATGATGTGAATATGAGGATAAATAAAAATACGCACTAATAATATATAGCAAAATACTGAAGCTTTTGTCAATTTAGTTTCCGCAGATGCACAATTCGACAACGTATGTCTCTTCAGTGCAGATAAAATCAAAACATTTGGGAGTCCAAAAACTAAACGTTTTAAATTAAACTTATTTTGCTCATAATAAACATAACGAAAGGCGTTATCAATGTATGATATCACCTCCAGTAAGAGACAGATATGGAAAAAAAATGATGACAATTTGCCGTTTGAGAATTGTAATATTATGAACAGTGTACTTCAAAACGTCGTAACTGTTAAACAGTATCTAATAAAAATAACGTAGCATGATACCATTTTGGTGTACAAACAATGACATTACCCATAGTCCTTTAAACTCTATTTACCCCCAAATATGAATGCATATAAAGTAATAAAAGGTTGTTACCATGACTACAAACGCCTTACAAAAGTAAGAGAGACAAGTATTGTACACCGCAAATAATATCACATATTGGATGTACATACATTAACTTAATTACAAGACCCCAATTACACAGTTAAGGGAAAAGTCCCCTCTAGAAATATGAAGAGAAGCAAGAACATTTAGTCAATAGACAAATAACATACTTTTTTATGCAGTACTGTGGCTATAACGATGTAGCATGACTTTTCATGTCCATGTTTCATGTTCACTTACTCCATATCCTTTCGTAAAATATTTTATACAGGAGTTTGTCTTTTTATTGCAGTGTGGAGTTGGTAAAACAATTCCCCGTGGTAGAGATGTATGCTCTTTATTTTCTTAGATATTGTGTACTTGTACATGAGATAATATCTCATGTGTACACTTTGTTCTGTTACTATTACCTTAATTTATGCAAATTCTAAAACCGAAGGATTAACTCCCTCCATCGTAGTTTTGTCCTTTGCTATATTTGATATTACTGATTATTCGGATTTCGTTTGGTTTTCTGCATTTTAAACATTTTCTGAAATTATGCATTTTAAACATTTTTTGAAATTATGGATTTCCTTTGTTTGGGTTCTAGTGCTGCTGATGAGGAATTAATTTCCGAAATGGCCATACAGCTCATTAAAATTATTGCAGTTGGTGTTAACATGTGTTATGATCTCATGTTCATTTACTCCATATCATTTCGAAAAATATTTAATACAGGAGTTCGTCTTTTTATTGCAGTGTGGAGTTGGTAAAACAATTCCCCGTGGTAGAGATATATGCTCTTTATTTTTCTTAGATATGGTGTACTTGTACATGAGATAATATCTCATGTGTACACTTTGTTCAATTACTATTATCTAAATTTATGCAAAATCTAAAACCGAAGGATTAACTCCCTCCATCGTAGTTTTGTCCTTAGCTATATTTGATATTACTGATTATTCGGATTTCGTTTGGTTTTCTGCATTTTAAACATTTTTTGAAATTATGCATTTTAAACATTGTTTGAAATTGTGGATTTCCTTTGTTTGGGTTCTAGTGCAGCAGATAACATGCTTTTCAGAAGTATTATAAATATAAAAAGTGTACCTTAAAACATGAAAAGGTTTTAAACGCTATGAAAATTATTATTTTCTTTTAATGGTATCAAAAACCTCGACTATTCTAAAAAAAAATAACCCTTTTAATGGACTCAAAAACTTTTTTTAAGTATGTCTGACATTAAGATTTACCTTGCATTTTCAGACCATGGCCATGTGACCTTTTGCCATCACTCGGCGTCCGTCGGCCATCCGTAGTCAGTCGTCCATCCGTCGTCACAGATCTTTTTCTCTAAAACTACTAAGCCAATACTATCCAAACTTGGCCTGAATTATCCCCAGGGTATGTGTTTTCAAGTTTGTGATTTTCATGTCCTTACTCCTAAAACATGATCGCTGTTACTAAATATAGTACATAATGTTTACTTGCTTGTTTTGCAAAAACACCGTAACAAACATCTGTAGTAAAATGATAAACATAAGAGATACAGTCCTATATTAAACTTTGTTCCCGAGTGGCAGCCATCTTGGAAGAGATGCGAACCTGTCGAACATATGTAGAATTTATAGTTCTTGATGAGATCTACCCAAGTTTGGAGAATATCCAATTACTTGTCTCGGAGTTATTTCCCCTTTTTGTCAAATTTTGTCGTTTATCGTTACTTTTGATCTTGCATATTGAAAATGAAAGAAGATAGAGGTAAACTTTATCTAATTGGTCAGTAAAGTAACATCTACATGTCCTGAAATGTTGTCATTTTTCTTTGAATTTTCGCAATTCTTTTACGTTTTTACTCTTATGTCAAAAACTATTTGAGACAGAGGTTAAATTTTAATTGCAAAAGTATTCTGCTTATCAAGGACTACAAATTTTGCATGCATCCAACAGGTTCTCATCTCATCCAAAATGGCCGAAAGCGCCGAACATAGTTTAACATTTTGACTCTATTGGAATTGCATCTAAAGATCTTCTCCTCTGATACTACCGGGCCAATTGCAATTGGTCACTATGGCCTTTGGGAGTTTTTTTCAAATATTGTGATTTTTATGTTTGCACGTCATCCAAGATGGTCACCAGCAGGTAACATAGTTTAACATAGTGACCCTTTAGGAAAAGCATTGTTCACAATTGTCCTTGGGTGCGTCCCTTCGAAGCTAGTGATTTTTATGTTTATACCTCATCCAAGATGACCACCAGTAGGGATCATAGTTTAACATTTTATGCGGCTTTGAAACCAATAGTTGAATTTTGTTCAATGGATAGTAGTTTGATTTTAAACCTAATATATAAATTAAATAGCATTAATTCTTACTTTTAATTTGATGAAAAATTTGATTGTCATTGACCATTTCATTTCCACTTTTCTAACTGAACTAGCAAAGGAGATGCATCAATGGGTTTTGTTTAAATTTTTTTTTTTTTTTATTTTATTTTTTTTTCTTTTTTTTTATTATTAAATTCTCTAAGTGGCCATTCAAATCATCAATACAAATCAATTATAAATGATCTTGCAGATTAAAATTTTTCTGTTGAAGCCTTTTGGATGTGTTTAACTGAATTTAAATGCAAGTTGAGAAATAGAAATTTACAAGCTTGTGATGATCTTTTTTCCAAGGGTTCACTTTTGTTATAAATGAAAATATTATTCTAAAATTTAAAACATTTTATAAATATCTTACCTCGTTCATCTCGATATCCAGACATTTTCTCAATGATGTATGCATATATGATTAATGATTCCATGCGGAAATATAAATGATCGTCACGTGTATAGCTATTATTCTTAACAATGTAAACATTTGATTAGGGAACGACCATTTGATTTTTAGGGGGGGGGGGG
>MJUU01034652.1:3981-54336 GCA_002080025.1 Modiolus philippinarum
CGAATCAGTTTGGAGTTGTAATTATGAGTAAGTTTGATATTTGTTTCCAAATTGATTGTAGTCATAGTTTGTTCCTGAATTATTTGTACTATTTGTACAGTAAAAAAAGTAACCTTCTTTTATTTCATTTTGTAACATTATGTTCCTGAATTATTTGTACTATTTGTACAGTAAAAAAAATAACCTTCTTTTATTTCATTTTGTAAATGTTCTTGCACAATATATTCAGAAATATTTTTTTCCTCGTTTGACAGACTTCTTGTACTTTTTCGAATATTTGTCATACAAACATTTTTAACTTAAAACTATTCATGGCATTGATTTATACAAATATATTTTCATATATATTTATACCGCTCTGTCACTTTTTTCTGCTTTTAATGAAGATTTCAATATAATGAACCTTTTTGGAAGCAAATTCTAAATACATTTAAAGTATCACAATTTTTTAATGTTACACTATTGAATTACAGACTGAAGAATTTACAATCTTATCACGCGTAATGAGCATTGAATTCCCATTTTGCAATTCGAATTAGCTTAATTCTTATATCCCAATGTTGTAATAAGCGAATTGTAGTTCCCATTTCAATACGCTCTATGTCCAAACGTTATTTGATGTCAATGAAAACGTATTGAGTAAACCAATTTGATTGCGCATTCCTATTCTAAGTGAAAAAAAATGGAAAGTAGTTTAAATTTGACTTGAATTAAAATTCTATTACAACTTTACGTCGATGTGAACATTGCACAAGAAAGCTAATGGAATGGTAAAAACCTCATTCACATGGATATGTAATTCGAATTGAGGTCGAATTCAATTCTAAGAAGAATTATAATTCTTTCCACACGACGTTTTCTGAATTCAAATGGGAATGAGCATTCAATTTCGAATTGACTAATTCAATTTATTTGATTTGCGTAAATGATACGGTTTTGCTTATGCAAATTATAATTCGAATTGGAATCTATAAACTAAATTACAGAACAGAGTTGTCAAGAGCTAAAGTCTATAAGACGAAAGACAAATCATATGGAAACAAATGGAAAAATAGTTGACCGCAATGAAAGACGATTTCAATGCGAATGCAAATGACAAGAATGCATTTATGACGTCAGTTTCAACGTCAATATACTTTCACTTTTCATTATTTTAACAACCTCTCATGTATTTCATCATTAAGTTATGTTACATCATCTGACAATCTTTTTGATAAGAAGATTTATATTGCTTTGTATGTCAATGCTGAATTCGTATACACATTAAAGACAGTTGGCTCTTGTGTCGGTATTTATTTGGATATTTATTGGACAGTTTGTTTCGGAATGTCAGTTGCAATTCTCTTTACAACAACTTTAAAATAGCAATCGATTTCCAAATATATATTAAGTTAATGCAAATTCAATTCGAATTATGTGCGAAAACGTCAATTATCTGCTTTGAATAATTAAACCGCAGAAATCTTAAACGAACAAGAGATAAATACCTTTCGTCTTTTCTTTTGTGTAAAGAGTTTAAATAAATATGTTTGTGTCTTTGATACATAATACCCGCATCTTCAAATAAATGAGAAACATGACTGATTTTTCCATGTTTTTCATACCAGACAGAAAACCGCAAAATAGTATTTGCAATATAATGATCTCTGTTATTCATTGACGCTCATGTAATTACATCTGTCGACTTTAAATTCTTTATGCAATTACAGAACTATACAATAAATCTATTAATTTATTTATATTCGAGTCAAATATCTTTTAGGCATTATGACATCTGATGAAAAAAATATGAACCAATCAGACTACATTGAATATCTGCCTAGCTCTAAGAGGGTTATTTTTTTCAAAAAAAATTCTTTCAAAATATTTTAATTGTAGACCTCAACAAGATATATTGTTTATAACAATCTAACTATATCGAGTTATTATATATTATCTGTCCACGTTCAACAATAGAAAGTTTTGTCCAGAAATTCAACCTTGAAGTTTATGAGTTGATGTCTTTTATAACTGCATAAATCTTATAACCAAATTCATATTGATTAACTGAACATCATGAATTGCTATGACGACTTTCTTTTTAAATCGATTGCTTAATACATGTTTGTTTTTTTTTCATAAGTTACAAACATTCAGTTCTTTTCGGAACATACCAGTTACTGTTTTCTGTGCTTGATCTAGGGTTCATGTAGCAGACAGGTGGACCTTTGAAGAAGGGCAACCGCAAATGAAAGCCTAATCTGTTCCCTTTAGAACTTAGAGGCTTAAGGAAATCCTGCTTTCAAGCGGTGTTACCTCCTTGTGATAGAAGATTCTCACTTATCCGAAGTACCTGATGATAATTAAGAAATAGATTATTGCAAGCTGGCTCTATGCGAATTAGAACATGGGTAGACCTTATATTTGTCAAAATTTTATACCGAGCGATAGCGAGGTATAAAATGAAGACAAATATAAGGTCTGACTATGTTCTAATTCGCATAGAGCCCAATTGCAAAAATCCATTTCGATTCTAATATGTTTAACAAGAGTTTTGAACATTCGAAGCGGCTCTTAGAGAGCAATATTGGGTTTTGCACTAGAATTGAAATATGTCGGAAAATGCATACAAGCACACATAAATGAACATAGAGAAATCTATATTCGTTGGTTTATTAATACAAGTGGCTCATAAGCTTATGAATTAATACAAATACTCTGTTATAAAACATATTAAATACGGATATTTTAAAATCGAAGTGGGTATAAGTGTGAGTTGGTTGTATTTCTGATTTTATATTTTGCAAGATCGAAACATTCATTTATTTTAAGTTATATCTGTGTTCCCCTAAATATATAATTTTTACCCACTCTATTACGTTTAGTTTAAAAAAAAACCTATTTTCTATACTTGTATTCAATGACGGGATAAGAGTAAATGCAAATGAGACAAAGTCTCTACAAATACATGGTAAAACTAGGCAATGGAACAGCGCTTCTATTGTTGTTCTTCATCTTAAAGTCACCATGAGGCCTTCAACAATGAGCTTTGCCAATACCTAACAGTAAGTTCAAGAGGACCCGTAGCACCGGAATTCATTGCTAGATTACATTCATCTCACTACAAGTCAACACTCGGGATCGTCAACAAACATAGAATAGTGTTCTTACAGTCGTATTAGATATCCGTTTTACCCTATAATATAGTATGTTATATTATATATACTAACCCTGTTGGTATGCAACACTTCTTGCAATATGCTGCTGATAATATTTTGATACGTAAGCTTTACAATTTCATTAAGTTGGTTCAAAATTGTTTTTTCTTTAAATATATGTAACGTTTTAAAATAACTCATATTACATATCATTTCACTGTATTGTTATAAATGACATTTATGTCTGGCCTTCTATTCATTTTTGAGTGTTTAAATATGTTTTGAAACATTTAAATCAAAATCTGTGGTTTGATTAAAATATAATCTTGTTTGGTTAGAAATTGTCTTGTTTGCCAAAGGTACGAGAAATACAAATTTGAAAAGATCAAATTCATAATGGAAGAAATAGTTTTTTTCATATTGTACATAAAATACTGATTCACATGTATTGAAATGTCTGAACCGAAAGATTCAACCTTTCCCACATATTTGAAGCATCTCGCATATTAATTCCAGTACATAGATCACGCATTGAAGTAACTGAAAAATATTGCAAAGGTACAGAATTTGATGTTCCTGTGACAAAAATGCAAAGACAATTATAACTGCAAATGCAATTTGCCTTGTTGGTCTCAACTGCATTCGAGTGAACGGAAAACGCTTAATACAGATAACTTTATTATCAACAGCATCATACACCAGATGAAGGACAACGATTAAAAAACTTTGTTCAATTGCTTGGTTTTTACTATGTATTTGTAGAGACTTTGTGTCATGTCCATTTACTCCATATCCTTTCAATCTTAATTTTTTCATCTCTTATGGTTTATTTTCAATATTATTGGTGTTGCGTTTTTATTTCATCTGTGCTGAAAGAACATAAAGTATCCAAATTTTCACCTTCAGGGTTGACATCTGCATCAGATCCCAAATTTTGCTTTTTATCAATTTGCATACACTTTGCATCTACTTGGATCTCAATGTCAAATCACACTAGCTAGGCGGTGGATAGATATGACGAAAGGGTACCCCCTTCATTGGTTTTTGGCTTTGTTTATATATTGTCTTTGCAGAATCAATAAAAATAAACAAAACATGTATGAGTCGGCTCATAATCGCATATGTTCCTTGAATTTATAAAATTAGAAAAAAAGTAGTATTTGTTGAATAAATGTCATTTAGTCTATTTCATATGACATCAAACAAGTTAGTTTGTCACTTATAATGGTTTGAGTTGTACTCGATCGTTACAAAAAAGGACCTTGTGATGTACATTCGCAATTAATTATTATAGTTTGTATTGCAATGCATTTGTACAAATTATAGTTGTAGCTCTCGTTAGAATGACAATGCTATACATACCAATTTTACATATAAAATTCTTCATTTTATTTTATTTTTTTTTTGTCTTTTAAAGGTCGGTTCCACGACGACAACCAACCATTTCACTAAGCAATACACTACGAACTAGTCTTGGAAGCTCGATGACAGTCACTGAGGATACTACCGTAGCACCAGAATCAGATAGAACAGATATTTATTCCAGACAAAATGGAAATTCAATAGCCACTAGACATTCAAACACGCATCACAATCACCTGTCAAATGAAATGAATGATGACCTTGATAGGATGGTTTTGGAAGGACAGGTGAACAGATATTTAACGAAAGGCCATTCTTTAACGAAACCATTGTCCAGTATATCTTCTATAGCTGCATTAGTTTCAGGAATAAACATAGTGTCGGATAACGGTGGTGCTATTGATGTTTGTTCTATTTCAGGAGTAGATACTGGTGTAAAAGATCTAGATACTAAGTCATGTGATGGGATTTTGCACACGACATACCTTTGATTAAAAAATACGGCGTTATAACGAATCACCTGCTCCTGTTTTGTATTCCTTGAACTTTACTTATTGCAGTTGTATTTACTAGACTAAGTACATTTGGTTCAAGCTTTTTAATTACCTGGAAACGACCAAATAAGAATGAATTTTCATCCCGTTTTATGTCATTGATGCTTTAATGTGTTCCCTGGGCTGCTCATCTTTTATCATCTGGTTATACATGGGCATCATACACATCCAACTGACATAACCCATACATCTCTTCCTTGGATGAGAAATATAAAGGGAGTTAAATAGTTTGTTCAGACAAGTAAGACAAACGATACATCGAAAAATGAATGTAAAGGTAACAAAAACAGTAGAACTCTTAAATTCAAGCATCGAAAAAAACATGGCAATAACGACAATTTATCTGAAGATAGTATCAACAACCTACGAAACTCTTACTGTTTTGACATCATAATGCTAAAGTAGACATTCAACAAGCGACGAGATCTTACCACAACAAAAAAGGACGTAAAACACAACAATAATCAATGTAAACTAAAGTACACATCGTGAAATGAACACGGAAGTACAAAGAAAGAAAACAGAGTAAGTCTAGAATACGAAATAACACAAAGGGAATCAACAAGGGAAAATGTAGAAATGCAGAATTTGCATGATAAACAGTAAATTTGGTTATGTTGTACACGTGTTTCAAGGAGCAACCTCTTATTAGCAATATTAAAATCAAATAAAATGGAAAGCCACAATCAAAAAGTTGTCAAAAAGAAGTACTAATTAACCAAAAACATATCGTAATAGAAAGCCAAATCCAGTACCAAGGGCATTCACCGAGTGCAATACCCAGAATGAAGCCTCGGTATTTTAAATGTTTAGAAAATTGGTAAAAATGGTTAATTTCCGTAAAACGCAAGTTTAATTTTTCATGTCACACAAGTCTGACAATGAGGCTGGTGAATACCCTGGTGAAAAAAGACATAGCAAAACAATAAAAAATGGACCAATACTCTACAGAGAATGCACTGGCAGTGTGATCTTAACAAAATCTGGAGGTACCATCAGGTGCTCCGAAAGAGTAAGGAAGATCTCCCTTGCGCGTGGTACTCGTTGCACTACTATTTTTTTATTTACCAGTAATCCAAATAAATTGTTGAATTTGCATTTTCAAATATGAAAATAACTGATACTGTTAATGTATAACGCTTTCAACATGTCGATCCCCCCAAACGTGTCTTCTTAGCCGAAACGTGTCCATTTCGCAGAAACGTGTAAGAAAATTTGCTTTTCGCTTAAACCTGTCCCATTGTGATCCTTGCCAAAACATGCCTAATTTACCAGTTCCCCAAAATGGGTCTGATTTTTAAGATTTTTGAACTTCGCATAGTTTTTTTTGACGTTTTCAACTTCATCCGATGTCGTAATCTGGTGAAAAACAATCAGCGATAATAATTTCTAGTCCAACGAGGGTAAAAAGTTGAATACAGATTTTTTTTAAATGTGAGGTCATATCTAATGTTTTAAACTCCGACATGATTTCATGTTGGAAGTAAAATCATGTATGCCATGTTTTCAAATAAATTAACATATAAATCTTGGAACTGACCTGACGATTCAGACTAATATTTCCAACACTTAGAGAAAAATCACTGACCAAGCAGTGGAATATTTAGAACAGTTTCACCTGCGATATTTAAATGATTTGCGAACTTGAATAAACGAAGTTCATTATCAAAACAATGGTTGTTGGAAGTGGATTTCATATGATGTATTCAAAATTTTAAACCAAAAAATCTGATATTTCATAGATATGAAAAATTTTAATTTATTGTCCCATCTTTTTCACTTTTTTCTTATGTTTTAATGGTCTGTTCTATGCATAAAGATGAAAAAAATATGTGAAAGCATTTCGAGACTTCCCACTGGTAATCTTGTCTTGTATTGTGAGGCATTTATTTAAATTATTAGTAACAAGAGCGTGTCTGGTGTCTATTTTTGATCGTTTAAATTGTTTTCAAAAATTTTGAGAGCAATTGACATAGAAATAAAGTACCTTGGGCGGATCAAGGGGCGCGTTTCTTGGATTGGAACCCCCTTTTGTCTGGACAATTTCGTGTAAAATTGAGGTAAAAATTGACAAAAATTGCTAAAAGTGCCGCTTTTTGCTGTAACCACATCAGAACCCACCTTTTTGAAGACTGTATCCGCCAGTGAATCCAAAATTTCTGATTTTTCACAATAATGCTGAAACGAGATCATATGTAACATCCTCTGTTGTAGAATTTTACAACAGAACAACGGCAGTAGAATACCGAAGGAACAAAGCACAAGATTATATAAATCAAAGTCCAGAGACAAGGCAAAAGCAAGAACACCAGAAGACGGAAAACAAAAGACACCACATGCCCACAAAACACACGAACATTTCATATACAACACAAAATACTAAAGCACTAACAGTGTGAACTCTAAAAAAAAACAGAGTGACATCAGGTGCTCCGGAAGGATGAGCATGTCCTGCTCTGTATATTAACTTTAAAATCGTTTTGTGTGTACGATTTCTAAGTATCATTCTTACCAACTTCGATTTGATGTTGAAAAATGCAAGTTGCTTTTATTTTCGGCTATTAGTATGAATTTATCATTTCGGGAAATTTTGGATTTGTAGTTTATTAAAAAAAAACATGCTTGTGTCTGCAAAATTGACATAGTTCGTCAAATTTTGGGAGACAACTGACGTTTACATGTTTTGGCGTGTTGTATAAATATGATGGACATGTTTGGGCGTTTCAAATTGGACACAGTTCGGCGCAGCTATTTGCAGTTATAATTGTTTTTGCATTTATGTAACAGGAAAATCAAATTATGTACCTTTGCAAGATTTTGAAATTACTTCAATGCGTGATCTATGTACTGGAATTAATATGCGAGAATGGACACGTTTGAGGGGAAGGACAAGTTTGAGAGAGTTACAAATATCTTTGCTATATTTTCCATTTTGTGAATTCGCAGAATGTATCAATAAAAAGAGACATGTTACATAATTAATATGATTGTTTCGTGTTTTATAAGAGTGAAATTATGCAAGTATACTTACTTACATCTATATTTACGGATTTGGTACGTTAAATTTGGCTTGCCAAATGCATCAAAGAATGCAACAACTCATCGATAGGCATCGATTTATGGTGTCAGTGTGATGACTTTGACTTCACAATGAATAAAAACATTCAAGGGGTGTCTGTTGATAATAACTGTTCATATTTCAGTTAATAGAAAAGACTTATTTAATTTTTATACCATTTATAAAATCTTAAAGAAAACAAAATAAAAAAAATGTAAAAACAAAGACAAAAATAAAAACAACAAAATAACACAAACAGCCACCTTCCAAAAAAAAAAAGAAAGAAAAAGAGATTTGGCGATTGTAGTTCCAGTTGTTTTGATGCCATCTTTCAGCATGCTAGATTTTCCAGTAAAAACATTTTTGAAAATTTGTACCAGCACAATTTGTGCTAGTCAAAATATATTTGATAAACTAATAGTATGCAATTATCATTCTTCTTGTGAGTAAAGCGCAGAAATTGTTCTTAGGTGTAACACGTTTCCAGTTATACAATTGTAGATTTCAAGGTCAAAATTCAGTTTACAGGCGACGCGTAGCGGTGCCTGTAAACGAATATTTTGACCGTCAAAACAAAACTGACGCCCTCGGGTATTCAATGACTCAATACCGAAGTTACTGTGAATTTAAATTCTACATATGCGCAATTCGACAACTTATGTCTCTTCAGTGCAGATAAAATTTAAACGTTTGGAAGACCATACACTCAAAGATGTTTAAAAACTGATAGAGAACAAATAACCAACATGATATAAATGTAAAGCCAAAATAATGAACTGTTAATGCTATTCTGATGCAATTAAACAATTTCATGTTCTATTTTTGACTTGTGTTTTTGTAACAATATTAGGAACCACACTGAGCTTACATGTACTTTGCCCCAAGTGTGTAGCTGGTGGAATTGACGGTCAGTTTTTCCCAATCCATGCCTTTGTTCTCTGTTATATAAATTGTCCATTAGAATTAGATGACTGAATTTTTTTATGACCACATTTTTTCTCAACATCTTACTTTGAATATTAGAAAGTATTGTAAATTTATAATGTATGCCAGCATAAAAAAATTGTATGATCTGCTCTAAGAGTGGTATCAATTACAATGTATACTGCTAATGAAAAGTCTGGTGTTTGTCAGTTCGGCAATAAAAACTGGATCTACTCAAAAATGTCTACTGTCACATGGGTATAAAAACTGGATCTACTCAAAAATGTCTACTGTCACTTGGGGAATAAAAACTGGATCTACTCAAAAATGTCTACTGTCACTTGGGGAATAGAAACACTGTTACGGTCTGTCAGATCATTGTGACGATCATATACTTCCTGTATTGTCAATTTCATCATTGATTATGAATTCCATTTCAACATATGGTACATAGCTGTCACGTGAGATGAACAGCCTCGTCTTGATATCAGAACATGCTCGTCCATTGTACTGATTACACGTGTCTTGAAATTCTGTTTTCATAAAAAGGATTATTAGTGTTGGAAATTACCTATTCTAACAGTCTTACTGCATAATCATTAACTCTATGTAAAGGCGTTCTGATAATTTAAATAACGTGCAAACACGGTTTATCAGATCGTAACCAAGTAAGTTTCCAAATAAAATCACAAGAGCCCCGAAGTGGGACAGATGAATTTATTTACATATCACAAGAGCCCCGAAGTGGGACAGATGAATTTATTTACATATCACAAGAGCCCCGAAGTGGGACAGTTGAATTTATCTATATATCACAATTAAGAGCCCTGAAGTTGGACAGATGAATTTGTTAACATCACAAGAGCCCCGAAGTGGGACAGATGAATTTATTAACACTGAGCCCCGAAGAGGGACAGAATATTACATTGGCTATGATGAACCCCGAAGTGGGATGCATTAAATAATGTCTGACTTTTATGAAGCCCGACTCGGAAGACATATAGAAAGAATGAAACTTCTAAATGATGGAATTCCAATCAAAACAGATGGAATTTATGAAAAAATTGAGTGAACAATTTCAGTTCTCAGATAATACATCTGGGAATGAACTTATTAAACGACCTCTCGTGAAGAGTATACTGAGGACACTCAACCGCCACACAAACTTTGTAAGGGCGAACAACATTCCTTTGTAAGGGCGATCAACATTCAGACGTCTAGGAGTGTGATGACCTAGATAACCGCATTGCAGTTGTGGAAACACAAAATGATAAGACCATGCCTAATGAAGCAGACAGTGTCAATCTGCAGGGGATCAACGATCTCATAAATGAAATGAAGGAATTTTATAATAATTGCAGAGAAACATACAGTACCACAAAGCAGAGTCTAGCAAAACAAAAAACTCGACTTTGAAGTCAAATTACTGATGGAAAATTTAAAGAATTGAAAGCAAATTATTATAAAAAGCCTAAAAATTTTGAGAATTTAAAGCAAAATATAATAAAAAGCCTGAAAATGTAAAGAATTGAAAGCAAAATAGAATAAAAAGCATGTAAATTGTCCCAACTTAGTGATCCCTTTAGTAAATAAGGTTGTGTGGACAGAAAAATATCCCAAGATCAATGTAATACATGTACGTTCTCGGGGATTTAAAATAACAAAAATATGAGATACATGATCAAAGGTATGATGCCTGAATCATTTAAACTACAAATAGCATTTTCAAAGCTGCTCTTAAAATGAAACACTTGATCCCACCAAAAATTTAGGAAAGCAACTGATGGAGTTCGTATGATTGCGGCTTCATATACTCAGCTTAACTGATATCGGAAAGATAATTTGAAACCAGTACTTACAGGAAAGTTCAAATCATCTGTAAAGGTACTTCCTAAAGTTTTTTTTTATCAGACGCCGAGCGTTACCAAAAAAGAGGTGGAGGTCCAAGTAGGATACTGATTATGTTGCATGTTTAATTTCGACTTCATTTTGGTATATTAAATCAAGATATCTTTAAATTGACAAATCTTCAATGAGAGAACATCATATATTTATAACGGAAAATAAAAAAAATAACTCGAAAGAAGAACTATCCCAGCATCTGAGGGTGTTCCACGTCCCAATATCGCTATGACCTTTGTGGACATATATTAACAGGGAATATGAAGATCATCGCAGATAAAGAGGTAAGAAAATTATTAAATTTTAATAGAGATAATTACAAAGAGTCACAAACCTATGCTCAAGGTAAACAAAACTAAGATAAAATTAAGAAATATTGGTAAGAATTATGTGTTTGTACCAGTCGACAAAGTCTCCAACAACATTTTTATTATTTAAATGAAATGCTATATCGATGTCCAATAAAATGAATTTAACCTAGTCCAAAACTTCCGTATGATCTAATTGTGACGAAATAACCTTAATAAAACAGCACTACAACGATAAAGAAATGTTCTTAGGTCTACCTAAAGATAACAAATTGTCTACTATGTACGGGTTCCTAAGCTTCACAAAAATCCCTACAAAAATCGTCTTATTTCGGCATTGAGTAACTGTTCTACGACTTATTATCCATCCATTTTACAGTGCATTCACCTGTATTAAAGAGTTATTTATTAAATATTGTAAAAAATCGTATCAAAACTTTTGTGTAAATTACTTTTTGAATTAAGAAATTCCATTTAAGGTTTAGATGAAAAGAAAAGTTTCGTTTATTGACAGTTATGATTTTTCTACACCCTATACAACCCTTCCATATAAATTGATTAAATCCAATTTTAAATAGTCTTTCGAATGTTCTGGTGTGTAGTACCGTAATAAAAAACAAGGATTATTGTTTTTTTAGTCACTTACAAAAAGCATTGTTCCTGTACTTGCGATGACATGATAAAGGCATTGAATCTTTTGCTAGAGAACTTTTTTGTTCGTTTTGGTAGCATCGTTTATCAACAGTTCATTGCGATTCCCGTGGGTACAAACTGTGTACCTCTCATTGCAGATCTTTTCTGTTCTGTTACGAATTAGACTACAAAACTACAAAATGAAACCGTACTTAACAGTGATGAACTTATTTCAGTAACTGTTTTAAATGATAACAGCAAGTATTACTATTGACAATCCTCAGTTTTTTAAGACTATGTCGACCTGATTTACCCACAAGAACAGACACTAAATAAAGCAATCAATGATTCTAAATACTGCCTTTTTTCTCGATCTTACTATAAGCCTTGACTCTGGTAAAATTAAAACTAAAATTTATGGTTAAAGTGATGATTTTAATTTCACTATTACTAATTTACCTTTTTCTTGACGGCGACGTTTCTTAACTCAATCATAGGGGTGTATATCTCAACTAGTATGAATCGCACTTGTGTGTCTACAAGTATAGAATGCAGAAAAATAAATGTTTTAAGACTGTTGCAAATAACAAAATACCGACGTTACTGTTTTGGTTTCTTCATAGGCGTATTTCGACAAATTATGTTCCCTCAGTGCAAATCGAATCAAACATTTAAAAGTCCATAGAACGAAATACGTGTAAAAGCTGATAGAGAACAAATAACCAAAGGATCTCAATAGAAAATCCAAAATTCAGCTAAGGACAGAGCAATGCATGAGGGAAATACTCGTTAGTTTTTAAACAAAATTTTGTTAGATTTAGATATTGCAAGTTTCGAAAAATTATCGGTTTTCGGGCCAGCACCAATTTGAAAGTACTGGCTACTGGATTGGTGAGTACCCTCGGGGACTAACAGTACACCAGCAGTGGCATCGGCCTGGTGGTAATAAATAACAACATACCGAAGTAACTCTTCATATGCGCATTTCAACAAATTATGTCTCCTCAGTGCAGATCGAATCAAAACATTGGAAGTGAGGCTGACGATAGATATTTTAACAAAGATACATGTATTTGTTTTGTTTGTTTTTTTTTTATTTTTGTATTTTTTATTTGTTTGTTGGTTTGTTTTTTATGTCAAATTGCAAACCTTTGATGACGAGTGACTTAACTTAAGTTTTAAAGAATTTTTCTTCATGCATTTTTAAACAAACTAGTCTTTGAGACTTTTACCAAATTTTAAATTCAGTCCCTAACAATGTATATCAGCAGACAGAGGGAAAAGTTGTAGATTTGATTACAGCTGATCTAATAAGTTATAATTTTTTAAAAATCTTGTTTATCATAATTCTCACCTTGTTCGATATATAGCAGCTGTCAAATAGGAACAATTTAGATTCAACAAAAAAAATTAACTTTTTACAATCTGTATAAAGATCAGAATCCTAGGTAAATAAAACACAATAACTGAATGTGATGAGTATTCATTTGTCAAATTAAAAATCATTATTTCATATATTCATAGCTTCAAATATACATTTCCTGATAATGTATCTATAATTTTATTCAATTTCCCTTGAATAACAGTGGCTGGTAGTATCATCGAACTAGACGTAATCACGTACATGCAACTATTGGATAATCATGAAGACTTTGCGTGCGCGTTGCGTTGCTTTGGTGCTATATGTGGTCCATACGCGTCCTACTATGAATAAAAAATACACCTATAATTATTGCAATATAATTTATATTAGTTATGCTGAAATAGGAATGTCAGCATAGTTCGATTTAGTCAAGATATCTTTCTATGCTTATCTGAATTACCGATAAAAGAAATACAGGACATTTTGTTTTTTGATACGGACTCCACCAGGACCTAAGGCATCAAGCTTGCCCTAACGGGCTCACCTGATACTGACCGTATAAAACATAAAATGTCCTATATCCCATATGTATCAATGAAATCTACATTCTTTAAGGAGTACTGAATATCAAAAATACATACATATAAATATAATTTACTACAGGAAAAAACGAATTAAAATAAATTTGATATATTGCAAAGAGAAATTAAATGCATGTTATAATGAAATAATTACGAATGACATGTTTATCGTATTAGGAAGTCAATTCCACCAAAACCAGTGTTAGGGGCCGTCTTGAACCTACTATCATGGATGAGCATAACTCATTGTTGAAGGCCTCATGGTAACTTCTGACGAAAAACAACAATAATAAAAAAGTTGTTCTATTGTTTTGATTTATAATGTATTTGTAAAGACTCTGTCTAAAGTGCATTTGCTGTGTATACTTTCATTGTTTATCGACATTTTATACGTTCTCATTTTTCAGCAGTTCAAAATTTACACTCGACACCTTTCTTGTTTTCACGTGCACTTTTCGCAAATCCCGTTTCCCGTTGTCTTAAAAGTCTGAATTTTGCTCTCCACTTTTACCCCATTGAGACCTACATCATTCATTTAATATAAGAATTGAAAACAAAAATAGTTTTACAAATGCACAACCAACAAGAATGTGTGTATGGTCATTGTTCATTCATTCATTATTGTGTTTAACGTGTTTATAACACAATTTAAAAATAATTGCCTGTTTCAACATGCAAACTAAGGTATCGTTTTCTGTGATTATTGGTACTTTTAATTTTCCATCTCGCATTTTTTTTCAAATGCCAATTTGTTACATGTATTCAAGTTAAAGAACCCAAACCATATATTGAAAACAATGTTATGACTGCAGATACTTAAAATAATAGAATTTAAAGTTAAATGTAACTAGTTGGTACTGACACTTCAACCTGAAGAATATTCACTTTAAACACAGCTCGTCTGATGAATTCAGCAAGTTCATTTTCAATGTCTATGGTAATTCCTTCGTCGTTCAGAGGTAAAGAAGTCAACAAAATTTTGCGTGTCGCTATACCTCTCGACAAGATCAAATTTCGTGAAATAAATATCATTCATTTTTCAGAAGTAAAAGCGCCCATATGTATGGAAATAAGTACCAGCTTAAAATATATCATATGTCGTAGAGGTCAACATTGCGAATTTTGTTATCGTGTAAATTTTCATTCAAGCCAAGAATTCGGTAGATTTTTATTAAATTTTATTCGTTTCGATTTTGATATTTAAGGTTATTTTACTCTTTTGGTAAATTTTATGTTAAAACATGATTTTGTTTTCCTTTCCCATTTAAATACAACGTTGTATTGTACTTCACATGTTTATATGGTTGGCAATTCAAAGACATCATAACTTAAGATCAGTAGATTTGTATTATTGTCACAAATGATAATATATGTGATTTTTAAATCAGAAATAATACAAACTAGCTTTTTCATAACTGGAACAAACCCTCAGTATCGGTACAGGCATGTGATCTGCATTTCTTTCCATTTCGTTGACGGAACAGAGAAAACATACCCTAAGGTTTTCTAGGTCCCTGTGGTATAATGCTGTAAATCATTAGTTGACAGGAATAAAATAACCTTTTTTCCTACTTCCAATAGAGGGTGCTCGAGGATCCTGTTAACATTGGTATGTTAACATTTTGTTTACCTGCATGTATTTGCATTTATTTTTTAAGTGTTCCTTCTGCAACTCGCCACTGTAATGTTTTTTTTTTTTTACCAAATTTAGTTATATATGAAAAAAATTTTCGTGTTTAAAAAAAAATACAAACAACTGATTTCATCATTTAATATATACAAGAGCAATGCTTATTGGTGGACCAAAGTATAACTCGTATTTGTATTAGATGTGTTATGTGTTTAAAGTGCCAGTGTTATCTGGATCCTCATAACACATAAACCCCTATTGGAAGTAGGAAAAGGAAAGATGCAAAAACATGCAGGTAAACAAAATGTTAACATACCAATGTACCAATGTTTTGCTATTAGTTGTCAAAATGGCAATTTAAAATTTTAAAAAATCACTGCAAGTTCGGCATATATCTTTCAGTGTACTTACAAATTTATTGTCGAAATGCACATATGCAGGAACAAAATTCACAGTAACTTCGGTATTTTATTATTTATTTACCAGTTACCTGACCCTAGATACCAATACCGCTCATCATATACACCTTAGAGGATCAGTTCAACATGCAGTAACCTTGGAATTATTTCAAGGTCATTTACCTTGTCTACAAGGTTACATTAAAAAATCGACTTTTTAAATTGATCATTTTCAAAAACTCAATTTTCAGCTGACCTTGACAGTAAGAGCTTTGACCTTAGAATTGTTTCAAGCTTATAATATGTTGGAGGAATCTCTATTCTGAGGTATTATGCAAAGTTCTTTAATTAAACCTCCTTCCAACACTAATCTCATACCTATTCAGTATTCTACAGAAATTGCCAGTTTTTGATCTGTAACGAACTTTATCTTATTATTACCCAATCGAAATTTTATGTATTAAAAAAAATAACCTAGATCCTTGAGAAAATTGTCTTATAAAGTATATGCATTTGGTGCTTTTTGTAAATATTGAGTCTGAAAAGTGGCCAAATTGGGATAGGTTTGTGAAATATTTGCATTGAAAAAGGGTCAGTTTGTAGAATTTTTTTAGCCTCGTTCTGACTTCCAATTTACGTATTTTTTAAAACTGTTTTGGATATAGTCAATAATGATCCAAATTTAGCTTATACAAAAATATATTTGATACACACTGATCTTCCTTGAAATATTTGGGTTTGAAAATTGCATATAATTAGGATTTTTAAAATGACCAAAAAAAAAGAAATGGATACCATTGCAACAGAGGTCAATAATAATAAATTAGCATTATTTTAGTGATTCATAGGTTAATATCAACCAATACAATGAATATCATTAAAATCTGTGGAATGCCGTTTCTCAGCCTATATGAAAGTTCCTTGGTCCTTTCCTTACAGAGAATCAATGTTAATATTTCAGAAAAATACTCACCTACCTAGTATTCGGTGATTCGGTGCTGACCCGAAAACTCTCCAAAACTAGCAATATCAAATATTAAGAAAAGTTTGCTCACACTTAAGAAGCATTTCTCTTGTGCATAGCTCTGTCATTAGCTGATTTTTGCTTTTTATTTAGTTCCTTCGCTTTATTGTTCTCTATCAGATTTACAAATGTCGGTTCATGTTCTTATACTTCCGAAAGTTTTGATTTTCCTTTGCAGCGAAAAGACATTAGTTGTCGGAAAGTCCATATGCAGAAACTAAATTGACACGTTACTTGCTATTTAAATAAAATATTTTCATGTAATGTTATCTTTCCATACAAAAAGATAATTATCTAGAGGAGTTTCCAGGCCGATAATTGTTTTGTATTAAACAAAAAAAAATTACTTTCATTAAACGAATCAAGAAAGGTTTACATAGATCATTTACATTAGTTGCAAATTTTAAAAAGTTGTCTGACTAATTTGTTTTTAACCATGTATTTCATTAGAGTAAAACATAATAAAAAACATTCGCAGTTTGATTATTAAGTTTGCAACACGTGCGTAAATCAAAGTTTAAGTGGACTATGGTGTGTGCATATCATTTCGGATAAATAAAATATTCATCTAAATATTTTCTTCAAAATTGGTATACCGGGTTATTGATAATACTTGTGCAAAATTTCATTTCCGTAATGTTTTAGAAAAAAAATATCCAAATATAATGCATTCTGAAAATGTACCACCGCTCTAGTTTTAGTAATGTATGCAAATCATACAATGAGGCCGAAGAGGTAACCTTAATTTTATAGTTTTTTGTCAATTTTTCTTTTCAAGTATTAAATTGAATACTTGACTTTCGTACCGTATAAATATTCAGATAAAAAATCACAAAGTAGTCCAATTGTTTTCGTATTATTTTACCACACTGAGATAAATTGATTCCTGCCAGTGCCCTGGCAGTAGTGCAAAATAACAATACCGCCAAATTTAACACTCTTTTTTACCTTAAGAAAGGTATATCTTTATGAATGAAAATTTACATATTTCACGCTCAAATAATAAACCATTGGCTTTATTTTCATACAGGAATTTTGTCCGGCAATGTTAATTTTCTCTTTTTGATAATATTTCATCGTCGACGGGTTAATTTTTCTGTGACTGTGAACAAAAACATTTAACGTTCAATAGCAGCCCATTTTTAATTTTTATTTTGGAAATGTTGTACTAAATCGACGTTCTTAAGATATATATACATGTATATACCCGATGAAGCTAAATATCCTTTTCTATGTACAATTTACAGGCAGCATGTCTCTCAAAATAAGCTGATGAATTAGACGCCCCGTACTAGGAGATAATTCCTCACAATGACTTCTCATAACATTCGCCATATCAACACCGATCATTGCACTGTCAGAAAGAATTTGCATACAAAGGGGCGTCTTTAACACAACAATATGAAATTAGATTTAGCATTTAAATGTTCTTCGTTTAAAATATTTCAAGCATGCAATTTGAAATGTCGCAATAGTGTTAATATTAAATGATATAGACCAATTGTTCTCATTTGGATATCAAAGGGAAAAGGTATTTGAAAGAAAAAAAAAGGTCATCTTAATTAATAATTTTGCGCACTTGCTTGACATAATTATTTGTGGATTATCTTAAAAATGTCCCATACAATTTTGACACCTATTAATTTCAAACATGGATTTAATGTGTATTTACATACATGCAAGTAGACATTAGATTTGAAGTATGCAGATTTGGACGGGAAATCTATATGGTTTAAATATATTCAGTGTAAGGTAAATATTATGTAGAATTCAAAAATATGGTATGTTTTAATTGTTCCACCGAAAATATACACTTCCTGTCATCAGTACCAACACAAATTATACGTTTAGACAATGGATCTTATTCTTACGGGACTTCAAACATCACATCAGAGAGTGAAGTTTTATTTTGGCAAGTGGAAGTAGCAGAATGGATATGGAAAACTCTAACACCGGTCGTGTTTGTGGTTGGTCTATTCGGAAACATTTTAATTATATTTGTAATGTGCAGAATGAAATTCTGGAAAAAAGAACCATATTTGACGTATATTCTTTTGTTCATACTTGCCATTTCAGATATCACAGTTTTATGTACCGGCTTAATTAGAAAATGGATTATCGCTATATCTGGTTTCGACATCAGAGATGCGTCCGATTTTGGGTGTAGATTTCAAGTTTTTCTGATATATTTCTCTATGCATTTCTCGTCATGGACGTTAGTCAACATAACATTTGAAAGATTTGTGGTAATATGCGACACTTTAAACCAATATATCGACGATGTCTCAAGAATACCAAAAATTGCGTTTTTCCTTTCGATATTTATCACAACATGTATCGATGGTCCCCTTATTGTAATAAATGGTTTAATGCCTTCAGAAAATGGACCTGTGTGCAATAGCACATCCGATGAAAATTATATATACGAAGAAAAATATTTTGTGTTCATAGACTTGGCATGGCTGTCTTTAATACCATTTGTTCTGATGGTAATAATGAATATATTTGTAGTAAAGACTATCCGAGCTTCTACGCTTTTCAGCCAAAAGCATATTCGAGATCAAAAAGACAAAGACGATCAAAAAAGAAAAAACAACGAACTTACTCGTATGTTATTCTGGACCAGTATCTACTTCTTACTGACAACAATGCCAGCGTCAATAAATTTTGTTTTTCATACATTTTTATCTGCAACGACAACATCATCAAAACAGACAGAGGCCAATTTAGAACTTTCAACCACCATTTTATACTTGTTTCAATTTACAAATTATTCCATTAATTTCTACATATACTTCAGATATAACCCATCATTTAGGAAACAACTGCCATTTGGTGTTGAGAAATCATCGTAAGTAAATTAGTTTCTCTGACATTTTTTTTTTTAGAATTTTAACTAAACGTATATGATATGCGGTCAATATATTGCTGCTTGCGCTTGGATCCGTTACGAACCAGGTGCTGACATGACATACTTGCCTTGCTACATGTATATGTATATTGAATCGGTACTGACACGACCTGACAGAATGTACAAGTACATTTTGTAATCTGTCGAAGATATGACATAGATTTATTCACAAAACCAGTGATAATTTGACGCGGTTCCTTACAAGCATGTTGAGTTGACGTAATTAACACACATTCCGTTTATCACTAATACAGCATTAACAATAAAGATATATTGAGTAAATTCAAATGAGACAGTCTCTACAAACACGTGGTCAAACTAAGCAATGAAACGACGCTTTTATTGTTGTTCTTCATCTTGAAGTCACCATGAGTGAGTTTTACTCATACCTCATGGCAGGTAAAAGACGGTTCCTAGCACCGGATTGAGTGTCATTCATTGCTAATTGTAGATCAATGCTACATCCATGTTGTTAACCATTTGATCCATGCAAGCGGAATCGTCACCAAACATTAACTTAACTGGCAAAGTGTTCAATTCTATATCGACTCAAAAACTGAGGCTTGTTTAGGGTATATTGGGATACGGGATATTTGCCACTTTTGTTAATGGGATATGGGATATTTGAGACAAAAAGTAGCGGAATATGGGATATTTGAGACAAAAAGTAGTGGAATATAGGATATTTTGACTATAGAAAACGGGATATTTCAATAATTAAAGGGATATCTTCAATTTTCAAAGGGATATTTTCGTCCAGACTTACTGGGATACGGGATATTGGGACCCCCCTAAACAAGCCTCAAAACTGTTGCTATTCGACAGGCAAATACTAAAATCAAATCTTTATATGTAGACCTATTTCATTAAGGTGCTTCGAGTTTGATTGGCCTTCATGTTACTTTGCCCGAAAATCATATGCACCACTCAAATACAGCTCCGCAGTTATCGTGAATGGTGTTTTTATCAAATTTCAGAAAAAAATACAAATATATACATGTAGTTAAAAATTTGGTCGCAGGACAATTTGAAGTCGATTGAAAAATATATATTCAAATAAAGAATGTAGAGCGTTGCTTTTTACATAATATTTTAACGAAATCGAAATTTAAAAAAAAATTGTTATCAATTTTAATATATCTTTTAATGAACATAGAAGTATGAAATCTAGGTTATATGACAAACGTGATGATCTTGGCTTCCCAATTGTAAACTTTTCCTTTCTCAGCAGCAATATAGTTACCCCCACAGCATATGGAGTGCATATTTTACAATTAAATCGTTACTGTAGAGCTTGTAGTTCATACAGCGACTTTGTGGGAAGATCAAAAGCACTTTCACAAAAACTGCTGAGTCATACGTCCTTTAAAAATTCAATGGCCGTCACCACGGCATCATAGATAGATATGAAATGTCGGTATCACAATTGAAAACGGACATTTTCAGCTAGAGTCACGGCTATCCAGATTTGACATTAACGTTTCTGACTTT
Organism: Modiolus philippinarum; assembly: GCA_002080025.1. Lineage (NCBI taxonomy): Eukaryota > Metazoa > Mollusca > Bivalvia > Mytilida > Modiolidae > Modiolus > Modiolus philippinarum. Next base: position 25,258 of record MJUU01034652.1, read on the forward strand.
TCCCTGGATTGACCCATTGAAAGTATGACAGGTGTTGTATACACAGCAGGACATGCTTACCCTTCAGGAGCTCATGTCGTCATTCTTTTTTTTTAAGTTCACAGTGTATGTGGTTAAGTTTTGTGCGTTGTATTTGTAGTTGTTCGTGTGTTGTGGGTGCGTAGTGTCTTAGGTCTTTCGTGCTGTGGACTTTGACTATGTAATCGTGAATGCGCTTCGTTCCCTCGGTATTCAACTGCTGTTGTTTAAGATAGAAGTCTACTTTTTTTTATGTCTTATTTTTTGTTTTTGTTTTGTTTTGTTTTTTTGTTTTGTTTTGTTTGTTTGTTTGTTTGTTTTTTTTTTGGTTTTATTTTTGTTTTGTTTATTATTGTGTTGTTTTGTTTTGTTATTTTTCTGTTTTGTTTATAGTGTATATACAGATTGAATTTTTTCTTACAAAGGCCGGAAAGGCCTTACTTTTCATTAAAGTTGATCTGTGCCACACTTTATGTCTTACATGTAACGCAAAAAGGCTAAATTTAACATTTTTTGTTTTAGTTTTTATAAAACGTATCGGAGTTGCTTTTACTTTTAAACATCTATTTGAAATATACATGACATCGGATACATTTTTTTATGATTTGGATAAATACAGCAGTAGTGGGGCAAACATTTATCTCTCTGACAATATCATTATTAGTACAGCAAAAAAAGAAAATGGTATTCATCACCTATAAGATTTGAGTTACAAAAATGACAAAAGCGCTCTTCTCGAAGTATATTTTGCCAACGACCTGTTTCAATGGGTAAACGTAAATTAGAAGTTCTCATTTTTGTTGTCCAAATTTTGTGTGTTGAATTTAGTTTTACTAATAGTTTTCAAGTCCAAATTCGTATTTAAACATAGAGTAAAATAAACCACGAGACGAATTATGCATCTCACTGAACCATTTTTGAATGATATGATCACAGAGAATTTGTTTGTCAAACTTTTATCGAAAACTGGAAATTATGAAATAAAGGTTTGACTCATTCCAATATCATAAAAAAATGTCAATATAATTTATCAATTTAAAGTTATGATGATTTTCCGGTCTCAATGCGATCATTAATCTATAAAGAATACTACAAAGCTTTGATTCATTCAATAGTAATTTATTCCAAAAAGAGATCATTCTCAATTTCAATTTGAATTTCAAGCGGATATCTGCCCAGCTCACCATAAACCATAAAAAGTTGCGTTGTACTTCGAACTTTAAGTATTCTTTTACAAAAAATTAAATTAACTTGCTCATTAATCTTTACATTTTCGTATCCCCATACTTCACAACCGTATAACAATTTTTGTTCGATCATAGCGTCAAACATTTTTAACTGTAAATTAATGGGAACTGGTTCGTTTTGGATTAGTTTATAAATAGAGAAAAGCGTTTTTTTTTTTGTTTTTTTTTTTTTGCGTGATTTGTTAAATGTTACTTAGTTTCAACAAATGTACCATTATATTTAGAAACAACACCAAGATAGGAATAGGTATCCACAATTACTAAAGTTTCCCCTTGCAGTGTGAAATTATATTCACGTCTGCCCTTCCTCTTAATTAATATCATAACTTTCGTTTTATTAGCATTTGCACTTTATTTCAAAAGATCGCAGTATCAAAAGACTTTTGCTTACCCTCCTCTGTTTCAGACAAAATGACAGCATATAAAATAACAAAAATTTTGTAATAAATATGTAAATCACTCTCAAGTTTTTTCTTAATTTTTTTCTAAAGGCAGTCCATCTAAGCTACAAAAATAATTCTCCAAGTCGTTTAAAAAAATTGCAAACAAAAGTGGTGACAAATTTTCACCTTGGCGAACACCAGTTAGACATGGGAAAAATTGAGATCTTTCATCATTATATTCATTACAATCTCAATACTTTTTAATTATGGTTATTGTAATACTCTGTTAATTAGAAAATGACTGAACTTATGTCATGATCAAAGTAAATGAATTTGTCAAAGCGGAGATTCAGAATTTTTTTTATTTTGTCTTTTAAATAAAAAAAAGAAGGGAAACGGGGAATGTGTCAAAGAGACAAGGACCCAAAGGGGAGTAATAACAACTCAAAGCCACCATAAGATCTTCAATGAACGGTGAGAAAACCCCACACCCAACGGCAGGTCGGAGTCGGCCCCTGAACAAAGAGCAATCAAGTCCAGCGAAAAAAACATCATCCTAGACTCCTATAGACATAAAGTAAACTAACTAGAAAAAGGACAAGGCACACAAAGGCTTAATAAGTTCCTGACTTAGGACAGGCGCAAACCTGCTGCGGCGGGGTTAAACTAGTTTTATTGGATCCAAACCTTCCTCCTACAGCCAATGTGATAAATCAAAAAACAATCGTAACAACAGTAAAATTCAGTTGGCAACAGGTCTTTGTCAATTGTGAAAAATGAAACTGAAAGAACTAAATATACGGACAAAAACATGAAATCACAAGAGACTACTAACAGTTAACTGACATGCCAGCTCCAGACCCATCACCAACTGACAAAGTAAGTTGTGTACCCTCAGTATACAGCTTCCACCAAGATCCCTTCCTGTGAGGAGTTTAGAATAATTATTTCATGTATATATCGGAATACATAGCCCGTGTCCATGCAATACTGATTTTAGAAATTTAGAATGTGTTTAGTTAAATTGCAAAGACCCTATCAAAAAATCAATGTTAATAACAAAGAACGCCATACGTAATGACTTGACGACAATACCGTAATTATAACCCCTATGAATTAAACGATTTAAAGGTTTTATAAGTTTGTTAGGCGAGTTAAAGTATTTTTTACTCTTGTGTAAAACATTACCGTAAAATAAGGGGTGTGAAATACCAGCCATAATTAGATGCTGTATTTATGAACTAAGTCTTTATATCCATGATAAAATTTAGTAAAGGTTTTAACTAGTTTGTGATAACGAAAACCCTGATGTAATAGTTTTTTCAGTTATGAAAAGATTCCGTTCATAAAAATCGCAAACTTTATTACATACTCGAGCAAATCGAACAAGTTGAGATATGTAAACACCATATGATGGCGCTAATGGAACATCGCCATCCAGAAATGGATAATTAACTATAGGAAAAGAAAAATCATCCCTTTTATCATAAATTTTAGTATCTAATTTACCATTCGTTATATCAAGATTGATGTCTAAGAACGGATAATGATGATTATCAGAATTGGCTTTATTCAAAGTAAGTTCTTTAGGGTATAATACGTATTGAAGTCGTCATTATTTAAAGTTAAAATATCATCCAAATATCGGAAAGTGTTGTTAAACTTTTCAATTAAATGCTGTTTAGATGGGTCTTTGCTGATGTTGGTCATAAACTGAGATTCGTAGCAGTACAAAAAGAGGTCCGCTATAAGTGGTGCACAATTGCTACCAACAGGCATTCCTATGACCTAGCATAGTTACACAAATGACAAAATATTCAGTAATGTATTTTTCAGACACAGCAGACTTCTAATATATTGTTTCTATTGAACTTAAGCTGCAGAATAGATATCCATAAACCGGTTTAACCCTACCGCTGACTATCGCCATTGCCAGTACCAAGTCTTCATATCGTTGTTTACGTTTGTTTGTTGTCTTATTTGTGTTTTTTCTGTGTAGTTCCCTTTCAGATTATGGCATGCGATTATAATTTTCCACCATTATAGATGTTTCCTGATATCCTTTTTATTTCATTGATAAAAATATGTCTTAATATTTAAATTTCATTGGGATACACATCTTGTCTGCTTTTTGAGATTTTTTCAGTAAAAATTTATCTCCTTTCATGCATAATTTCAAAACGTTTAATGTACCACTATCTTTAATATTATTAATGTTGTGAAATTTACAATTTTTTCAAAATTTCATCTAACAAAAATATTGGAACAGCAGGGAATGTGATCTGTTTTGAATTGTTCCATCTCAGAAATTCTAAGCTAGAAAGAGATGAACACCTTTATCATTTCATTTGTGTAATATTTAGAAATATCTTAATATTTTAAAGAAAAATCGTAGTATTATAATACATAGTAACGTACCTGCTATCTGTGAATTAACTGACAAACATGACTCTGATCTTTAGGCACGAACCATTAATTTTTTTTTTTTTTTTTTTTTTCCNGAGCCTTGCTTGTCGGGCCAGATTATCTTTTCCGATCCACACTCTGCTAGGAAATTTTGTTGAGCAGGTCTTTTTTTCTAATGGTCAAAGTCAGAGCCATATTATTTTTTTCAACCCTGGTGCTTATCAGAGAATTTTTGGGGGCAAAATTCAGGGCCAGATATTTTTTTTCTAAAAATTACCAGCCCCCCCCCCCCGAAAATCAAATGATCCATAGGTCCTTTTATCATATCATACAGATATTGAAGCCTCTGAAATAGTATCTGTAATATAACACTTCCTTAGTCTCTTATCATTAACGTTCATGAAATTACATCTCCCGACTTATTCATATTTTATTTAAATGTTTTGTGCCATGTACCATTATATAATAAATCGTATAATTGATTTATACTCGAGTCAATTTTTTATACACATTATTACATCTGCTGAAAAAAGTATGAACTAGTCAGACTTTTGAATATCAGCTTTAAGGGGGTTATATTTCTTTTAAAATATCTTTTGAATATATTGTGGAACTGAACAAAAACTAAAAATATTGAAACAAAACAATCTTTTTCGGTAAACTCCTACCCTGAATCAATTTCCAAAAAGTCAAAAGTTTTGCCTATTTTGCAAATTAACATTGAATTTCTGAAGATAAGTTGTTAGGTGTGTCAATTTGTTTGTTAACTTTATTACAACAAACTTTGAAGATTACTTATATGCTACAAATCTTCAGTTGATTTTACAATTAATATGGATTACTGATTTCTGCACTCGATCAAAATCTAAGGTGCATAAATTACAAAACATCGAAGTTACTGTAAAAAAGTTTCTGCATATGGCCATTTCGACAACTTATGTCTTTTCAGTGCAGATCAAATCACAATATTTCGAAGTCCATAAACTAAAAACTTGAAAATTCTAATTAAGAATTGAATGCATTATTTTGAAGTTTCATTGGGGTATGAAAGTGTTGACCGAAGCACATTTTTAATGAAGCGCGTTAGCGTTTCATGTTGAAAATGTGCGCCCGGTCAAGACTTTCATAATGCCTATGAAACTTCAAAATAATGCATTCAATTCTTATAATTACATTTAAAACCAAATCATAAAAAAACAATTTATTAAAAAGATAGTACATCATGTACAATGGTATTCTATTTTTACTAATTCGTCCGCCACGTGGTCATATGATCAAATGTGTTTCATGGGAATTGCAACTTCACATTGATATGCCACGTGAGCGATGTTCACCTATCAAATTGACGGAATTCAAATGAATATTCATGAAATGTAATTATTAGAGCACAAACAAGAAAAGAGACAAAATAGAAAGCCAAATAAACAGGTGCATGAAGGGGATACTCCTGAATTTAATTAATCTTTTCTTAAATTTATATATTGCAAGTTTCCAGATAAAATCGGATTTCGGATCAGCACCGAAGTACTGACTACCGGGTTGGTGAATACCCTCGGGGACTAACAATCAATCAGTAGTGGCATCGGCCCAATGATATTACATAAAACATAATTACACATTATGTAAGTAAGCTGCATTTTGATTGGTTAACAGCCATTGTATTTTGTGGAAAATACCCTTTGGTGGTATTTGTCCCGGAGTCACTTTTGCGCTTTAATGATAGAGACATTCGGTTAAATTAAATAGATATATCAGGAACGTCGGAGTATTTGCTTCAGGCTCGGGAAATTTTACCGCCCCGCGACTTGTATATTTTGCAAATATATTTGTTCAAAATACCGAATATACTGTAAATAAAATGCTGAAGTAACTGTAAATTTAGTTTCTGCATATGGCCATTGCGACGTCTTATGTCTCTTCAGTGCATATCAAATCAAAATATTTGGAAGACCACTGATCAAAAATTTGTGAAGTCTAAGGTACATGTAGCGAATTATTTGGGTCTTCATATTCTAATAGGCCGTGTAACAATTTTACCGGGAGATTTTTTTAACATCACATTGAGGTGTCACACATACAATTTTATGAAAAAGTGCTAGAAAAATGTAGATCTTTAGAATCGACAGACAGACTTTGTATTCTTGTACCCCTTTACTATGTTGGGAAATTTCATAAATGATACATCAATTCCCGACTTGAAAAAGCGGGTTATTACTGAAGGCTTCAAAAAATTCCGTCTCAAACATTCATTAAAAAGTTCTTAAATAGAGATCAGTCCCTTGTGGAAAATTTTAAAGTTTCGGTCCAAACTCTGAGTCAATATTCTTTTTTACTTAATTCTGGGATGATCATTTCTTTCAAATTTCTACGACCTTTCAATAGCAATTGCTTTTGAGTTGCTACCGCAATGGAAGGGGAGGTTTGGCATACCATAAACCGTTTTAACCCACCAATTCCGTTTGAAATGCCTTCAACAGGTCACGACCATTGGCGTTGACAATTGTTCCCATGCCTTCCACGTTCTTTTTTTTTTGTTTTTGTTTTTTTTTTGTTTTTTGTTTTTTGTTTTTTTTTTTTTTTGTTTTTTATAGACACCGGCTCTTGACAACTCTGTTCGGTAATATTTTGTTATTATCCCCATTTAAGCTCAAGGTTAATTAACTATTTTAGATCTGTATTCGGTCGATTTAAGGTAAGACACTGTTATAAACATTTATAATTCTATACTAAATTTATATATATTTATTATTATTGTTTGTGTAGCTAGATATATCGTTTTAGGTAAAAAATGTAAGTTGATTTTTCATATTTCTCAGGTCGAAGCCACGACGGACAGAAACTTTTTCACTGAGCAATTCACTACGAACTACTCTTGGAAGGTCAACAAGCGATGCTGAGGACACAAGGGCACAACTACAATCTGATCAAAGAGAAATTCATTCAAAGCAAAATGGAAATTCATTATACAATGAGCAATCAACAACGAACCGTTCTTTTAAAAAATCGTTGACCAATTTATCTCCTAAATGTGCATCAGTTTCAAGAATAAACATAGCTTCAGATAACTGTGGTACTATTGACACAAGTTCTGTTTAGGAATCAATGATGAGGCAGTTGGAGAGTATTTAAGTACTTAGTAAAGTGTTGACATTTAAGAGACAACCTACCTTTAATTGAAATAAATTACGTTAAATTTATTTAAAATCCAACCAAAAATCAAGTCTCAGAAGTCAAAAACGACAGAATCCAATTTGGCAATGTATGTTGAAATAAAATAAAAGTGTTTACGTACAAAATGTTAACGTACAAAAGATCAAGATCTATAAAAAACCAATTGGAGCTGGAGAAATTTCAGAGAAATGCTTTGTAAATTTGAAATTAACAATGAAATGATATGGAGCACATGAGACAAAATTTCTTCAAATACGCTTTTTTTGTTGTTCTTTATCTTAAAGTCACCATGAGGTCTTCAACAATAAGCTTTGCTCATACTTCACAGCAAGTCCAACACGGCCCCTAGCACCGGTTTGAGGGGAAGTCTTTGCTAAATGTTGAACAACGCTTCATTCATGTCTTTTCTGTTCATGGATTTGGGATTGTCAACAAACATAAATTAAACTGGCAAAGTGTTCTTACAATCACTGTCAATGTTGAAAATGCGAAAGTAAACTGTAGGTCATGAAAGTGCCAATGGGCCCAAATTAAAAACGGTTGGTTCAATAATTATGGACTTGTTGACCAAATGTGGATCTTAACAAAAACACTTTTCTCCAATTCATTTTATAACCTATCCGTTACGTTTTCTGAGTTAATAAAAATAACAAGATATACAGTCAAAGTTCAAAGTGGCCAATGAATTTTGCACTTGGCATTTTTAGATATAAGACATATCACCTTAATGCCAGAGAAAAGCTTCTACGTCTCTACACCTTACCGTTTTTTTTTTTAGAAAAATAGTAATTCGGAATAACTCAAGTCTACAGATTTTGGAGAAAACGTATCAAAGTTTGGTCTTGACCAACAAAATTTTCCAATTGCACTTAATCATCTATCTCTTACGCTATCCCTTTTCCTTGTTTATCCCTTAAGAAGGTTTTTGGGACAGAGTGGTTATTCTATCACAAAAACAAAATTGAGCCGTTGCATAAATAATATCAATTAGAGCTGATATACATCATTGTCCCAAAAAAACAGAAAAAGGAATCATAATAAAGCGAAATACAGAAAGGTCTTTACGGACACGGAAAAATGTTTAATAAGCATAATAATAAGATGAAATACAGAAAGAGCTTCCATTGTTAAGGACAAAGACTTTAATTTAAGTGTTAATAGTTTCTAATGATACTTCAGAAATATATTTTAAAGTAGAAAACACAGTGTTTTGTACAAATTACCATTAATGAATTTCGGACAATTTCAGGCGGTGTCGATTACTTATACATCCTGTATCAGGTCAAAGGATATCAATATATCTCGTGTGTCGGTAAAACCTGCTACAAGATCAAATTCTGTAAAAGAAATGAACTACATGTACCTCTTTTGTAATAAAAATACATTAAAAATATATCGTATGCTGTAAGGATGAAGTGTAGTACATCATAACGCAAATTTGACTTTTTTTAAGTTTACACAACTTTCAGTTTCGAGTTTGAATGTCATCTTTCATCTGTTTGGTTATTGTAAAAATTCAGTGTCATAGGAAAACATTCTACAAAGTCTTTACAAATAAAAAGTAGAACCAAGCGATGAAACAACGCTTTTATTGTTGTTCTTCATCTTGAAGTCATCATGAGGCCTTCAACAATGAACGAATGTTTTATACCACTACACGAATAACTTGCAATGTTTATACCAGAAAAAAAATAAATGTCCTTGTCATATGTTGAAAACTAAGGGTGGTTGGAAAAGAAGTTTGTTTTTAGAGTTACCGTGAATTTAGTTTTTGCATATGGCCATTTCGAAAATTTATGTCTCTTCAGTAGAGATCAAATCAAAGCAATAAGAACAATATGAAATCAATAAACCAAAACATGTGTAAAAGGTGATAGAGAACAAATTACCAAAAGGTTAGAACATGTCGAAGTAGGGAAGCGAAAATCGGGTAAGGACAGAGTTTTGTAAGATGGAGATACTCTTGGAGTGAAATTCAGGATTTTCTTTTAATACTGAACAAAGATCATGGATAATTGTCACTTATGAAAAAGATTTAGTAGTGTTCTCTTAGTTTTTTTTCGGAATTTTCCAGATAATAATTTGTCATTACTGTTTTCACTTCGCTTTAGTATAAAATATTAGTTATAGCATACATTGTACATATAACTGCATTCAAAAAGCAAAGTACATATATTGTCCATACTTAACGCCACAAGATTTGAAACTAGGTTTTTGATGTACGAATAATTTCATAAAACAAGGTAATGATAGGAGCATGAGTGTCAGTGTAAATGTGATTAGAGTTCTGTTTGTTTAGACGCATGTATATAGATCAAATAAAACTAAAGAAAGACCATTTCAATGTTTCTAGATTTTCAAATGAATAACTTCAAAATTTTTTGGGGAAAGGGATCTCAATTGATTTTTCGTTACTTTATAATTGATTCATTTTGGTTATTTGCTTGGCTTAAAATCTACGGCAAGACTCGGAATTTTAAAATTTTTTTTAGTGTTTTTTTCAAAACTGTAAAGATTAGATATATGAATAGATGTGCAAAAATATTTAACTCAGTTTGAATTGAAAATACTCCGAAGATATCGAATAATTTTGCACATGATTATGAAACCTGAAAAAAAACTTTTAAAACAGATTCGTGTATATAAAAATGCATTCCTCAAATGAAGGACAAAACACTGAAATGCAATATATGTAAGAAATCAAATTTGTACCTATGCAACATTTTAAATTACACCTTCTAGCCGGATATCATTAATTTTTCACGCTACAAAGGAATGTTATAATGTATAAATAACAAAATACCGAAGTTACTGTAAATTCAGTTTCTGCATATGGCCATTTCGACAACTTATGTCTCTTCAGTGCAGATAAAATCTAACTAAAATTTGGAAGACCATAAACTCAAAGAAGTTAAAAACTGATAGAGCACAAATAACCAAATATGATCTACATGGAAAGCCAAAATCAGTTAAGGACAGAGCTTTGCATGGGGGAAATACTCCTTAGTTTTCAACATTTTATAAACATTTAGATATTGCAAGTTTCCAAATAAAATTGACTTTTGGGTCAGCATCGCGGCACTGACTACTGGGCTGGTGAATACCATCGGGGACTAATAGTCCATCATCCGAGACATCGACCCAGTGGTAAAAATGTCTTCTCAAGGTAGATAAACCACATTTTAAAGTGAATTGAACTAGTCAGAAAGCAGTTATTTTTCATCATTATTACTTATTTTGTGATGTTGTCATGTTCAGAATTTCAACAAAATTGCAAATTAAATACTTTCATGTGAAAAGTATTAATTTTGGTGGGTTTATTATTATCCATAACTCTTTTTTTTTACAAAATAGCTGTTTTCCTAACGATGAAAAAGAAATTAACAATTTATATTGAACATTATTTTCAAAAGCTATACTAGGGAAGAATAAGGTGATCATAAGGACAAAAACATTTCACAGAAATTTCTAGAGAGCGTTTATTTTCTTTAAACATTTAAGTTAAGAGCATATTTAACATTGGATGTATTAGTATTCTATTTACAATGTAATTGTGATAAAAGCGATAGCAGCAAACATCTACAATGGCTAAAATTACAATTGTATGCTACAGTCTGCAAGGGAACTACAGAGTAAAACAAAATATAAGACAAAAGACACAGTTAACGTAAACAATGACAGGAATTCGGGACAATCGGACTTGGAACCGGCACTAGCAAAAGCCAGTGATAGGGTTAAACAATTTTTTGGGTACCCAAGCCTCCCCTTTATCTCTCCCGTTTTCCTATCGTATAATAAACATTAGAATAAAACAAAATACAGGTAGACTACTAACTCCATGACCACAATCTTGAAAGGAGAGAAAAGACAATACGTAATTTTGAAAGATGGGTCAAGGGGGGTCAAGCCGGCCAGCTGAAGGAGCCTCGTCTGTAGATAGAACACTGTCGCACTACGGAAGAAAAATCAAACTCAAAACCTCCCAATGGGTAGGCTCAGGAATCATCATATATTTCAGTAGACATCGTTAGTAACAGTGAGAGGCCAGTATGGTTTTAAATGTTCAGGTCACTAAATCTAAAGCTATTTTAACGGATGCTAGTAGACTATCTAGTCGATATCCGCTATTACGTAAATAATGTAGGTTATGCCACAGCTTTTTTGGATTTATAATCAATTCCTGGCATTTTTTTAAACATTTCCGTAACAACGAGGATTAGAAATGCCCGAAGTAATAAGCTGTTTGCGAGTAACGCCAATATTAGCCTCAACATTAGACTCTGCACGAGGGTCACTCCAGGTGGTACTGGGTACACACCCTGCCGCTGGCATTTTGAAAACATCCCCTATTCAAATAGTGCCTTTTACAAAAAATAGACCCATTCATAAATTTCAAAAATTAATCAACCCAATTATATAGTAAAAATATGAAATTGGAGTAAAAAATTAATGTCATTGTAGGAAATTAATTAAACATTGATTAATAATAAAAAAACAAGCAAATAATAGGGATTCTGGCCTTGTGTGGCTGATTTGCGATCCATTCATATACCTGATGTAAAAAATTACTACTAATTCATATAGTTCATACAGCTGACAACTGCGAAAACAAATTGCAGCGTCTGTATATACCTCTACATAAGAACTGAATCCCTTGGGAGATTGTATTTTCGACGATTACCGTCTTTTGTAGATCTATCTATTCACGTTCGGTATATTTTGAAGACTAATAATTCAATTTGACTGGTAATTTGAGTATGCTCATGAATTGCTTTACTGTTATCATTTTGTTATTTTGTAATTATATATGCTCAAAATACAGTTATCTCTTTACGGTTAATAATGCAATATTCAAAAATACTAATAACAAAGGTGACAGTGAAACCTTTTTTAAGATATCCGATATTGGATAGTTTGTGCACAAAGAATTCCCGCTGTTTCTAATAATATCCCAATCTTATTTGTATCTACTACTTCTTTTAATCGCGTAGGCAAGTAACAAATCTTCCATAAATGATCGTATTTAAATTTAATGATGGTTAAATTATAAGTTGGTAACACATTTAAGGAGATATTTATGTTAATATAATTGTAACAAATCTTTTAAATAACATCCTGTCATAACAAATCTGCTTAACAAAGATTTATTTTACTGAAAGTTTCAATTAGAAGTACATCAATTTTTTGTCATAATTATTTATGAAACTTTTTGTGATACATGATGAATGCATGAATCTCACGTTTTGCTGATGAAGATCTTTCATTCAACAGCCCTTTTATTAATATTTTAATTTGGATTACTAGTTAAATAGGTAAAATTAGTGAGAACCGAACAGGATAATCCAAATACAATGACAACATCGGAAACACAAAGATACAAAGACATCATATAAGTGCGTCACAGGAAGGAAAAATGTGGTTTCCATTGGTTTATTCACTTTTTTACCTTTTCGGGGCCATGTGGTGTGAGGTTCCTCACTGTGTTGAGGACCATATGGTGACCCCTAGCTGTTTTGTTTTTTTTTTTTTGTCGTTTTAACCTGGATATGGGCTGTTGTCTCCTTGGCATTCACCCCATTTCCTTTTTTTTTCATACACATACAAGTGAACAAAACGGAAACAAATTAAAACAATTAGATTAGCTTTGAGTTCCGATGACTTGAAAATTCCACACTTTAACTAGCCGGTAATAGCACTACCAATTTGTACTTGATGTTTCTTTGATTGCTTTTTCTTCCATAATGCGACAGTGTTTTACCAACAGACTATTGTTCACCTCTAGTTGAAGACCCTCAGGCGACATCAAGATGAAGACAGGAATAAAAGCCCTGTCTTTGATAAACTGGAGTTTTCTATGTATCGTGTGCGTTTTTGTCACATGTACATTCACTCCATATCCTTTCATTTTTCCTATTGGCTTCCAAAGTTAGGCAGCAGTTTAACGGTAAGCAATCCACCTATCTTTCCGAATTGCGTTTTATCATTCTCTTGAACAAAATAGTGCTTTTTAGTTTCTTTATGTAGTCTACATGTATAAGTGTTCTGCATACATATGTTATACAAAAGGAAACTGGGATACAGAAAGGGGTAGTTCTTTGCGTGTAAAATCCAATTTATCCATACCCGCTGGCTTTTGCTAGTGCCGGAACCAAATTCGGCTATCCAAAGTCATGTGATTAGAGTTCTCAGTCATTGTTGGTGTTTCATCTTACCCTTTCTTCTTTTCGATATGATCTTCTGGTTTAAAGCATACACATATTATGATGATTATTACTCCCGCATATGTGTAGTTGCTAATTTTTAAATTGATGAAGTTTATCTGATTTCAGAGATAAACCAATTTAATAAAAAGGAGTTTCTAGAATTTCGGCCGACCACGTACTAATATAGTTCACTTCCGTTTATAATTTTTAATTTACGGCATCCAAGGATTTCAAACGATCGACGAAAACATTATCATTTAATCGAAAGCAACCCATATTAAAAAGGAAAGACGTTCCATTGCCTGGTTCTGTCATGTATTTGTAGTGATTGTCTTATGTGCATTTTCTCCATATCCTTTCGTAGTTTGTTTATGAAGCCCTAAAAGTTTCACCACAATGCCCTTTTGAATTTTTTTTTCACAATCTAGACCGACCAAGAAGACAACAAGATGGTGGTCAAATTCTCAATTAAGACGTTCACACAAGTAAAACTAACGACTCAAATTCCAAAAATATCGGGTACTCATGATCGATTTCACGCAAATCTTGAATATGTTCAACCCAGTCCTTTGACATCAACTTAATTTCATTTGTACCTCAGCGACAGAAAGTCAGCTGCAATCGGACCAAGCTCAGAAAATATGACACATCGTATGTTGTGAGCTAGACGCTTATTCTCTGTTACTTTAACCATAAGGAAATTAAGTATTCATTGTTATCATTGGCGCAGACTTGTCCAAATTATTTCAATTGCCATACTGTTTGTCTCCGCGCCACTGAAGTGCACTATAGTCACTTTTTGTAGTTTATTACTTGCTGCCATAATATTGCTTGATTAATCACATTTTGCAGCAAACAAAATTAGTCTGCCGCAAAGAGTGAAACACTGCAACTCTTTCCCGTTTATCGATACCTGTTATATAATACACCGACTTTCGAAGCTTTAATAGCAATTTCAACAAAAGCCAGGTCGATCAGCAACAATGACTGTATGAGATATCTGCTTGACGTTGTAATTAAGTTGGCATACCAGTTGTTTGTGCCCCTCTACTCTCAGCGTGGTTTTTATATTCTTACGAGACCGAACATCTTCAGGTACTCGTAAAAGATCACAAAATAAAAGATACTAGATCCTTCAATCTCCCTTATAGATATATTAATGATGTTCTTTCCATCACAGCGCATCATTGGCTAAATGAATCCCATTAATATATCCCCCAGAACTATGGAATTTGACGAAAATGGACATCTGAGTACTAAAATTTGAAATGGACGATCATCAACTTCCATAACATGGACAGTGAAATTCCAGCTTCTGCTGCATACGGAGTTTATGTTTCACAGTTGATTCGATACGCGAGAGCTAGCACATATTATACAGACTTTCTCATTAGACAAAGTTATCTCCGTGACAACTTTATGAATCAAGGCATCAAAACCATTCCGTCTGATACGATCATTTAAAAAGGTCTTCAATACATATCAGTCCCATGTGGAAAAATTTGATGTTTAGGCCGAATCTCGAGTTCTTTTTTTTTTATTCTTTTTCATTATTTTTTGTGTTTTGATTGTTTGTTTGTTTGTTTTTTTATTATTTGTTATTGTTTTTTCGTTTTGTTTTTGTTCTTTTTTTTAATTTTTTTTTTTCTTTTTTTTGTTTTTGTTTTGTTTTGTTGTTTTGTTGTTTTTGTTTTTGTTTGTTTGTTTGTTGTTTTTTTGCTTACTGTTTGGTGTTCAGTTTTTTAACTGTCTACGAATTTTATAGCAATTGCTGTCTAGGTGCTACTTGACACAACCGCAATGGAAGTGGACGTTTGGCTCAACATAAAACCGGTTTAACCTACCGTTTCTTTTGAAATACCTAGACCATGTCAGGGCCATTGCGGTAGACAATTTTTCCGGTGGTTTCCACCTGATTTGTCTTTTGTCTCACTGGCTTCGGCTCTTGAAAACTCTGTTCGGTAATTTTGTTATTACCCCAATTTAGCTAGACGTCAAAGATAACGACACCATTTTAGTTCTCGTTTTCCTTTGTATCCGAGATTGTCAATACAAGCAATGTTTTAGGAATATTTACAAATGGTGATAGCAAACACAAATGACATTTAGTGTACCAATTAAAACTAAGTTCCAACATTTAAGTCCAGACATATCAAAATGAAAACTTTTGCTGAATACTTCAATGAATAAGGCAGACAAAACACTTATTTTCTTTTATCTAGATGTATACAAATTGAGTGAAAGACCAAACATGAAATGCAAAGAGCGTTTCCTGAAACATAAGAAATTATAAAATATATTCAGTATTTCAAATTGTACATTTACAAGTCTGTAATATATACATTTACTCTTTATTCTTCATGGTATCATGCATGTCTTTAAAAGAAGTTTAAACTGATATAGACAGTGATAAACTACATGTTAATCTGATTTGAACATAAATGGCAAATTTGATACATTAGGAACAAAGCAAAGTCATATTTCATCACGGATATTCAATGGTATTATTTTACTAGTGATGCTTATAAATTTTTAAGTAGTCATATCAAAAATTTATATAATCCACAATTTCAGATTCTTTCATTTGATACATATTTATTCTGGCAGTTTAACGTTTCTTAAAAAGGCCATTATACATATTTCTCTATTGAGCTACATGTGCATGTATCGCTTTGTAGCATTTTATTTGATTTGTAAAATACATTAAATAAATAAATATGGTAAACCCTGAACCAGAGACACTCGTATCAAGTTGTGATAGAAATAATTTTATAAGTTATACAAAATTTCCGACAGCACATAATGCAAATTTCACATTGACACAATAATTGCTTTCTTTAGGTAAACATTAAAAGCTATCACTAATGCCAAAAATATAACACTTTTTATATCAAATTAGTTTTGCTTGTTAAATGTATGTAAGCTCTTTTTTGAAATAATATGCTAGTGATAGTAGCACCTTGTCACTGAAAAGGGTAGAATTTATACATGATCAACTAAATAATTTCTGAAAACTTAATTGAGACTGAAGTATTACTTATAAATACCGAAGTTACCGTTAAAGTAATTTCTGCAGATGGCTGATGGCTATTTTGACAATTAATGTCTTGTCAGTGCAGATCAAATAAAAAACATTGAAAAGAACCAACATTGAAAAGAACAATAAACCAAAAATATATGTAGATACTGAAAAAAGAACAAATGAATCAAGGTATTTCCCCTTATGGATCTCGCTGGAGGAAAAAATCAAAAGTTCAATATTAAATGTCTACTCTACTGTATGAAATGAAATGAAATTAAATGAATAACTGGTGAGAATACACAACTGAGAATCTTTGTATATCATCCAGAAGAAGGGCAAGATTATTTGACTGATTTTGTCAATCGATAATTCCCACAGCTTCAAGGATCTTCTACAAGAAGAAAATACTAGTGGTGTATATATTCATATATATAACATGTTTTCGTTAAATAATTCGTAAAGCGTAAGAGATAGGTAAATGAAATGTAATGGAAAAAAGTTTTTTTGGGTGTTGATGAATATTGAGGACGTAAAGTTTGAACCCTCAAGTGAACCATTTTTGAGTTTCCTAAATTTAATGTCAGCTTTTGATCAGTGAATAAAATGGAAATGTCTGAATCATATTATTTTTACCAACTGTGTAATTATCTAAACAGTAGCAACGATAAAGTACAGCTGTTGTATAGAGTCATTCTGACACTTGTTTTAAATGGTTGTCAATTTTAATAATTAACAACTTTATAGACTTTGTGATGCGAAATGTGTATCATAGGTGATAGATAATTAGATGCCATTTTAAATAAATATTTCAGCAATCTTATCGTTATGTAACTTAAGCATCTTTTCAAAAACCTTTGAATATAAATTGATATATATAGATGCTTTTCAAAATAAAAACAGTAATTTTTAGTACGAAAAAAATCAATAATATGAAAAAAAGGGAATTTAAATATTCTTTCTTTTTATACTTGGTCCCATTCATCAGCCGTGTCAGGTCTCTTTCAGACTGACCCTGCGAATCTGATCTATTTTTAGAAACGGAGTTGTCTCCACTTTGCAGCCGTAACAAATAGCTGATTAAATGTGATAAAGAAAACGTGTATCTTTTTTAAGCTTTCATTTCTTACTTTGGGTCCAAAATTATTAGACCAACTGTTTAAGGTCGATGGATCAAAAACTCATTTCTAATGTATGATGCAGGTTATATGCTGATAGCTCTCTTGATAAAAAACTTTCCATTCAGAAAAGTGGTAAGTAGGACTTGACCTTTGAATAAGGTCAAGCTTAAACTCACAGCCAACAACTGTATTTGATGTTTAAATTACAAAAAATAACATCTTTGTTCAATCATTAAAATACGACAGCTTATTCGTGCCAAGCAGAAGGAAAAATGTAATAAAAATCGTTAAAACGATTTTAAAAATCGCTTGCACGGTTTTTAAAATCGTTTCTACGGTTTTAAAATCGTTAGAACAATTTTAAAATAGTTTGTACGATTTTAAAATCGTAAGAACGATTTTTAAAATCGTTTGTACGATTTTTTAAATATGTTTGTACGATTTTAATTTCGTTTGTAGGATTTAAAAATCGGTAGAACGATTTTAAAAATCGTTTAAACAATTTTTAAAAAGTCGTTTGTACGATTTTAAAATCGTTTAAATGATTTTAAAAATCGTTTAAACAATTTTTATAAAGTCGTTTGTACGATTTTAAAATCGTTTAAACGATTTTTTAAATTCGTTTGTACGATTTAAAAATAGTTTAAACGATTTATTTATTCGTTTGTACGATTTTAAAATGGTTTGAACGATTTTTCAAAATCGTTTGTACGATTTTAAAATCGTTTGTACGATTTTAAAAATCGTTTGTACGTTTTTTTTAAAGTCGTTTGTACGATTTTTAAAATCGTTTATACGGTTATAAAAATCGTTTGTACGATTTTTAAGAATAGCTATTTGGTTTATAAATACAATGGTATGGAGGCTTATTTATGACATTTCTGCATTCGTGAAGTTAATAAGCTGCCTAGATAATGATATCCATATATAGACATAGTAATTTCTAGGGAGAATGATTAAAAGTGCACTCTCGCTTACTGGCAAGTTCCATAAGCAAGCTTAAACATATTAAATGAATAGAGACAATGTTCGGTAACGAGTTGAAGTTCGAAATCGAAAGATACATATTACATTTCCAGGTCATACGACTATTGACGTTTAGGACATCATCTTTTTTCGGCCTGAATTCAAGAAACTAGGGAGTCGAGACGAAGAGGTTGTTCTCAGTCTTCTAATTATTTTTAAGGAAGAATTTGCATATGTCCCATGCATATTCTTGTTCCAGTCGGTATCGCCGGCGAAGTCGTGCAGAAGGTCGGTGTTGCATGGACGTAAAATCAAAAGATAGCTAGAAAACTTCAAAAATATATATTAAATAAAACAAAATGCATGGTGCATATCTGCAATATATATTGAAGCGTGTCTGCAAATGTGGTTTGAAAGTACCCAGTGGTCTAGGAGGAGTTGCGGATAACGGAAGCAAATCCTAAGTCTCCAATAAGCTAAAATTACAAAGTCCAAAGATATATAGAAAATCTGGAAAAAATAACAATTAAAGAAAACAAAAATACATGGTGCACATCTGCAATATATATTGAAGAATTCCTGCAAATTGGGTTAGAAAGTACCCAGCGGTCTAGGAGGAGTTGTGGATAATGGAGGCAAACCCTACGAGTAAGACTCCAATAAGCTAAAATGACAAAGTCCAAATATAAAGCTATAGAATTAAAAAAAAGGAAAGAAAAACAGAATCCATGGTGCACATCTACAATTTATACTGAAGAATTCCTACAAATTTGGTTGAAAGTATATACCTAGTTGTTTAGGAGGAGATACGGGTGTTGAAAATTTTGGGGCCATATAGACGGACGGACAGACGGACGGACGCAAGACGGATAGTGATCCCTATGAGTCGATCATGCACTAGGTGCAGGCGACACAAAAATATCTAAAATTCAGAAATTCTGTCAACTTTGGATTCCCCTCACTAACACCTCTCTCTTAGGTGATTAAGGCGTTACTTTTTGTCCTCACACCAGTGATGTCGTTTTGGGGCTTGAAAATGCTTGATTTTATATTCACCGAGGACATATTAGATGTCAAAATGGTTATCTGCAGGATTAGGGGGACGGCCATTTGATTTTCAGGGGAAGGCTTATGCGAGTTTGCTTAGAAAAATTATTTATTTTCATGAAATTTCGAACAAATTATTTATTTTCTCCAAATTTCACATCAATTTTTTGTTTGCATTTGAAAAAAAATATTCTGCAATTCAAAATAAAATTATTTATTTTCATGACAAGTAGGATTAAAAAATTCAATTTAACTGGCGTCAAGATTTAATTATTTATTCACAAAATCGCCCAAGCCCAACCCCTGAAAAAACAAATGGTCGTCCACTAACATTTACTGCAATTTCGGTATCTATATTTAGTTTAAGATAATAAAGTTTGAATTTGAATTTGGTATCATTGGCGGATGCAGCCTTCGAAAAGGGGGTCGAACCTCCGAAACCCCATCTTTAGGATCCGCTCATGCTGTGTGTGTGTGTGTGTGTGTGTGTGTGTGTGTGTGTGTGTGTGTGTGTGTGTGTGTGTTTTGCTACTGGGATGATGTTTTTGATGGTAGACAGTTAGTACCGGACATAAGCACAAGACTGACACTGCTGTTCAGTCCTCTCAAAAGTAACAATGACTTAAGTTTTGAAATATTAATACACTAAAGGTATCCTCCTGCAGTTCATTTTGCGATATTATTATACCCTTCATATAAC
This sequence comes from Modiolus philippinarum, assembly GCA_002080025.1. Lineage (NCBI taxonomy): Eukaryota > Metazoa > Mollusca > Bivalvia > Mytilida > Modiolidae > Modiolus > Modiolus philippinarum. The sequence continues at coordinate 45,539 of MJUU01034652.1, forward strand.
CCCCTTATGGAAAAAATTAATTTCGTACACAATTGAGGGAAAAACAGACAAAAATTGTAACAATTTCGACCTGAACCCCATATTTAAAGGCTTGATCTGCCGGTGAAGGTTAATTAATTTCTATAATGAACAGCTTTTTCAAGTGCTTTTGTGTATGGAAGTTTCGTTTATTATGCAGCAACGACTCCACGTAAAAGATAAATAATGCAGCCTATTACCACTGGGGTCGAAGTACGTATCGAAAATTTCTTTATTTACGTGAATGGCATTTAATTTCTATAGATGCGACTCGATTAAGTGCCTGTTGTCGTCCATTTGCACCTATTTGCAGTCAATCTGTTACTGACGCCAATAGGGCATTTAATGGAGTTGCATCTATAGAAATTAAATGCCGTTCACGTAAATAAGGAAACTTTCGATACACACTTCGACCCCAGTGTATGACTATATATAGTTATAGCCAGTCACAAGCATGGTGAAATGCAGAGTGGCCTTTAGGAAATGAAGAGGTGAAAATGAGTTTGTGTCAAACAATTGGTCTTTTTTCTATTTTATCTCACTATTACCACCAGCGTGCAGCAGTAGAAGCAATTATACCTCGTATAGGGCGTAGCAGCATCAATATAGTGAAACGAGCATTGTCAAAATATACTCGTGAGTTGTAAAATGATAATTATAATCAAGTCATAAGCAGCATTTATGAATAACGAGTTATCACCACTACCTAACAATGAACGCTAACCTGATAGAAGACCCCCAATTGCATTATAGAATCGGATGCTCACACATGAGCCTGTTCTCTCACGTGGTGGCTATTGATCAAATAAGATTTTCCGACAGAGTTAAATGATTAATCTGAGGTGACGGCCAGCTGTTAGTAAAATCATTCATCTGGTAGATTACTTTCATGTTAAAATACCTAGTTAATATCATGAAACGGATTTCAAGAATAACCAATTTACAACATTTTCCTATAGGGTTCTAAGTTAAACTATAGTCCCCGATGACGGACATCTTTTATATCTGATTCGTACAAATATATAAATTTTGGTAGATGACCATTTATTTAACATGCCTAGTTTATATCAACTTGATATGTGGAACGGTTTTCAAGAATAAGCAATTTACAACATTTTCGCATAGGAAAAAACTAAGATCTGCATTGGCAGAAATCTTGGATTTATGATCGTAACTAAAGTCATAAATATGTTCAATGACCATCATGTTACAATGTTACCATGCCTTATTGATATCAACTAGCTGTAGAAACCGTTTTCAAAAAAAAATTAACAATTAACAATATGTTCGCATAACTACTTTCCCTAGTGACTGCCATTTTGGATTTGTGAATGGTACAAATAATAAAATTCGGTAGATGACCGTCATGTTACCAAGCCTTGTTAATTTCAACTTATATTTAAAAAAGTTTTCAAGAATTTAGCAATCCACAACATTTTCCAGTAGGGTGCAAAGTTAAACTAGAATTGCAGGGGTGTCCATCATGGACTCATGATCGGTACTAAACTAAAATCATTTATTTTCTTGGTGACCATCGTGTCACTATGCCTAGTTAATATCAACTTGATGTAAAAACGGTTTTCAAAAATTAACAATTAACAATATTTTCCCATAGGGTTGAACTATGTTCCACGGCAGCGGCCATCTTGGACGGGTTGCGGAGATGTCAGACATATGTAGAGATTGTGGTTCTAAATAAGATGAAAACTTTTGCTATTCAAACTTGACCTTTCTCATAGCGGTTTTGAAAAATAAGGTCAAAATGTAAAACAGAAATAAAAAATTCTACCAATAAAGTGCAGTAACTCCTATATGGGGTTACGGATTTTCCTCCAAACTTCAAGGTTGGCAGAATCGTGACATGCTCTATCTCTTATAATTTTTCTTAAAAAGATGAAATATAATACAATTTTGAAAATTATACGGGAAAAGGGGGTTTTCGTATTTCCTTAAGGTTGCAGGGAGGGTAGATCTTGCCACGCTGATAATTTTTACCCTCGTCAGATTTTTGATATCTGTAACGCTTTTCCAATTATTTGAAAAAACAGCAATTTACCCCTATGTGAGGGGAAGTCAGGGGGTGTCTCTCGCCTTTCTCCCGACCCTTGCTCCCTTTTCTTGTCCCTTATCTCCCTTTTCCCGGCCTCCGCCCCTTTCTCTGTTCTCTCGCCCCTCTTTTCTGTCTCCAGACATCTGTCTCCTTTCTCCCGGTCTCCCTTAACCTTGTCCGCCCCCTCTTATGTTCTGTCTATAGTAACAGCGGCCATTTTCTTTAATCAACGGACTAATCGAACACAATTTTGAAACTGCATACCCTGGTGATCATTCAGGCCAAATTTGGTTACAGTTGGCTCAGCAGTTTCAGAGAAAATTTAAACGACCGTGTCTCTCAGTCGCCAGACTGCCATTCTGCTGACTAGCTATGGCTAGAAGTGGGAATTAGAACGCACAGAAAGTTTCGCATCAGTAAGTAATGTTAGAGACCGACTAAATTGAATACAGATGGACTGCATTCCCGAAAGCCCGTTGGAGTGATTAAAACCTTCGATAGAAAATGTTGATTTACGCCCAGATACATTCAAAACCTGGACGCCAAAGCAGTACAATCCCTGGAAATGATTATTATAACCCCGCTTGTAAAAGCAGTGGGTACATATTGATGGAGATGTTCATCCGTCTGTGCGTCCGTCCGTTCTTTCGTTTGTCTGTCTGTCATACATTTTTTGTCATATTTGGTTAGAAGTTTGATTATACTGAGTTGTAAAGTGTAAGCTATTTTCAGGTCTACTGTGTTATATCTTTCTGTTTGCCGATATGTCGAAGTTTTACTATTACTCATTATGAATGAGAAATTTCGCCGCAGTTTACTTTGCTTGTTTGAGTTGGAAAGACTTAAAATTTGGTCTGGAGCTTCATAACAATAAAAAAAAAATAAATAAAAAAATAATAAAAATAACGGTTGGTATATACTGATGAGGGTGTCCATCCGTCCGACCTTTGTCTGGTCACAGTTTTCTCAGCAATATATATTGGAATGATTTCATATTTGGTCTGAAGCTTGATTATGACGAGTTGTAACGTGTAAGCCATTTTCAGGTTTGCCGTTTCACTACTTCATGGTTGTCGATATTTTTAAGTGTAACCATAATCCACTATTAATGAACATTTTTCGTCATAGTTTACTTGGCTTCTGTAAGTTGGAATAATTTTAAACTTTGTCTCGAGCCTTATTACATTGAGTTGCAACTTGTAATTCATTTACAGGACTGTTGTGCTTTCACCTCCAGTTTGCCGATTCTATGATTATTAGCTATAACTAACTATATCTGATGAGTTGTAACGTGTAAGCCATTTTTATGTCTGTTCTACCACTTCCTGTTTACCAAGTAACTAAATACCGAAGTCACGGTGAATTAACTTTCTGCATATGCGCATTTCAACAACCTATGTCTCATCAGTGCAGATAAAATCTAAACGTTTGGAAGACCATAAACTCAAAGATGTTTAAAAACTGATAGAAAACAAATAACCAAAGTGACCTAAATTTAAAGCCAAAATCAGCTAAGGACAGAGCTTTGCATGAGGGAGATACTCCTTAGTTTCAATAAAATTTACAAAATTTTAGATATTGGAAGGTTTCAAAAATAATCGGCTTTCAGGGATGATGAAGTTTAACTTTAATCCACTATGGAGTAGAAAGTTTCTTCACACTTTACCTGGCTTATATGACATGCATTCAAATTTGGTCTGGACAACTTATTACACTTAGGAAACGGGTGTATTCATTTTTGGTCCAGCGGAGGTCAATGTTTCTAGTTTGTATTATATTTGTATAGAGGGCAGTTGTCAATGCACACACTATGGTAGAATACCGGTTGACTGGAAGGTTGAAGACGTGGTACACATGGAACACCATTGCCATTTTCCAGAATGTCCCTTCATTCAAGAATGTTACCAATAACACGGATTTATACCGAGAACTCCCGAGGAAAGACCGGGCATTACTTGCCCAAAATACATAGAGTATGCCAATGAATCGGTCAGGCTAGAATCTTACACTGGATGGCCCGTACAACTGAAATAACGACTAGTGGACGTTCAACGGCTGGATAACTATTAATGCGGACCTGACACCCGATCAATACGGTAAATCGAGGATTGTCGCAGGTATCAAGACACTACCATTACTTCGGCAACACTTCGTGTTATGTCGGAACACTTTATGTCCCTATGGCAACGGATCCATAAATGGATGAACAAATGATAAATGAAAATCTCTATACTACTGAAATAGCTTTCAAGAGAAATAAATTACAACATTTCTCCATAAAGTCTAATGCTAAACTAAGATCTGCAGTGGCGGCCATCTTGAATTTATGATTATTACTAAAATCGTACATTTGTTCAATGCACATTTTAATATAAACTTAATGTATTGATTAACAATTTGAAAAGTTTCCCTAGAGGTCAAATGTTGAATTAAGATCTGCATTGGCGGCCTTCTTTGATTAATGATCGGTACGAAAATCATAGATATTTCAATGACCATCATATTACAATGCCTAGTTAATACAATGTACATGTGTCAACTAGCTGTAATTGGGCTTCCAAGAATTAACAACTTACAACATTTCCGAAAGGGTCATATGTTAAACTAAGTTTCCTGGTGAAGAGCATATTACATTAGATGTGAGACTGGGACATACGTAAAAATTGTAGTTCTTGATCAGCTGAACACTTTTTCTATTCAAAACTTAACCTTTATCTGAAATAATTTTGGAACTTTATCTAAAACAATAAAAATATGTGAATTAAACGACGAAGAAAGCGAAATTACTCCTAATGGTTCACCAAGGCAGCATATGTAGATCTTCACTTGCTATACATTTTTGTAATGATAACTTTACCTTTACCTCCTATTGGTTTTAATGTATAAGACAAAAAGTACAAAATTAACATTATACGGGAAAAAAATGTCAATCATAACTCCAAGTCGGGCTTTCGCATTTTCTTCAAAATGACAGTACCTCATTTCTTAATATTCTCGTATTTTGGTAGACATACCTGCAACCGTTTCTGTAATTACAGCTCCTCAGTTCACGGTATAATGCTATTTATTACCACTGGACTGATGCCTCTGCTGGTGGACTGTTAGTCCCCGAGGGTACTCACCAACCTAGTAGCAAACACTTCGGTGCTCGCCCGAAAACCGATTTTATCTGAAAACTTGAAATATCTAAATTTAACAAAATTTTGTTCAAAACTAAAGAGTAGAGCAAAGTCGGTAGTTATCGATAGGCGGCAATTAGCGACATGTTTCCCACTGGAGCCTCTTCAATATGCAAAAACTTACTTCTCTTCCTAGTTGACTTTTACATATTGCAATATGACTACTCTGATGGTCTCTCGACTTTCTGATATATCAGGGTAAATACTTATTTCGGAGATTATCGATTAAAAATATTCGATGTCTTGTCGTCGGCTGGAAAACGTGGTGTCTTACGCGATCGGATAAGATATCACATGTCTCTGTAGAAGTGGGAAAACAATAGACTCGACATTGGAGTTCTGTAATGGTGATAAAAGCAACATTTCAGAGGAGGTTTTCAGAGGTCTGAAGCTGAATATAACAATCGTCTACTCTCTTACTATATATGAGCATGTCGAAAACTGCCTCTCGAAAACAACACTGGAGGCAGTTATCGACACATTTATGTATTTTTTTTTGTATTGAAATGATAGCTGCAACAATAGAAAAAAATAATAAATCTCCATAATCAACCATTTCACTGTTTTCAGATATTTTCTATAGCTTTCATATTTATATAATTTTACTATTTTCCGATATCTTTTGCAGACAGATTGTTGTGTACATGTATTTAGAGGTGTGCTTGAAATATTGGGGGATATTTTTCCGAGATGCTGGGATATTAATTTTTTAGCTCGGGGATTCGGAATTGCTTTATTTTAAGCCTGGGATTTAAGGAAATAAATGTACTGGGATTCCGGATTTCATCACTTGTTAAGTTCCCTTGTAAATCAGGAATTCGGGATTTAGTAAAGTCGGTTGGTATTCCAGGATGAGACACCCTGCGTCCCCTTATTGTTATCAAGCTACCAGTTTGCGTGATGTAGATTGCTGAAAAAAGGTATTTTCAATACAAACGTGATACTTTGTTTTGTTTTGGTCTGTGAATTGTTTATTTCTTCTTTTTGTTTGTTTGTTTTGTCGATTTGTATGTATTTGATGTTTTATATTTCGGGATTCCATGTTATTATAGTAATCAGCCTGTCCGCCGTCTGTCTGTCCGTCCGTCCGTCTGTCTGTCCGTCCGTCCGTCCGTCGGTCTGTCTGTCCATCCGTCTGTCCGTCAGCATTTTCTTTCTTGTACGATAAGTCAAGATTGCCTTCACCGATTTTTATGAATTTTTTCTCAAAGCTGAACTTGACCAAAGAAAGCTCTCTTTCGTTTTTGAGAAAAACGGAAAATGATTTTTAGGAAAAAAACTCAATTTTACATGAAAAAGTGGATATTTTGAGAATAAGCTCTTTGTCGTACGATAACTTAAAATTGCCTACAGGGATTTTAGGTTGCACTTGACCAAAGGAAGCTCCCTTTCGTTTTTGAGGAAAATCGGAAAATCATTTTTGGAAAAGAACTTAGATTTTGTATGATACAATGCATATTTTGAGAATTAGCTCTATGTCGTATGATAACTTGGATTGCATTCATTTATTTTAATGATTTTGATACTCAAATTTGAACTTGACCAAAGAAAGCCCCATATCTTTTTTTTTTCTTTTTTTAGAAAGATCGGAAAATGACTTTTTGGGGAAAAACTTAATACGTTATTATATGAAAAAGTGGATATTTTGAGAATTAGCGATATGTCGTACTATAAATTAAGATTGCTTCAGGGATTTATATGATTTTTATACACTAGATTTATAGTTTTACACTAGATTTATAGTTTTTTATATGAAAAAGAGCACATTTGAAAATCAGCTTTATGTTGTATGATAACTTGAAATCACTTCACTTTTATAAGTTTTAGGCACAGTGTTGGACTTGATAAAAAAAGGTCTCTAATGATTTTGAGGAGAATATATGAAAAACTGCATATTTTGAGAATTAGCTATATGTCGTATGAAAACTTGAAATGACCTTCATATATTATTTTCAATGTTTTAGTTTGATCTGAACAAACGAGACATAAGTTGTCAAAGCGGCCATATGCAGAAACTAAATTTGAAATAAGTAAGGATTTTGTTATTTATGTTTTTCACCAAAAATTGTTTTATAATTTTCATGAAATTCCACAAACAGGTCTTTGGGACACACAAGGGGGCGGGCCCCTTTCTGACTTTGTAAAGTATATTTTTCTTCATTATTATTGACGACAAGTTTATTATAAGAACGTATATATATTGTCAATAAGAAATGTTTTGCAACTTTGCCTGTAATGACCGCTTTGCCTGTAATAAGACATACAGTTTTAATTGATTTTTAAACTTTGACCACTTTGCTGTAAATACACATGTATTAATTTTCTATAAATTTAATTTAATCTTTTTTCCCTGGAAGATTGGCATTTAATTAAAATTTTCAGCCATTGTAGGTGTTTCTGTTATCCATTCTTTTACACAGTCGCAATAGTCCTTTGTGGTCCTGTCCAAGGAGGTATCTTGCAGGTCCGTGCCTTATCAAAGATAGCTGCCAGCAGGGAACAATCTATGTAATAAAATTCAAGAGGCATGTCATGACATAATTGAATTTCTTTTCGTATATGAAATCCATAAACTTGATTCAGTCGTACGCACAACCCTATTGGAACTGTGATAGTAGCCAGAAAAAGATTTATTTTCGGACGTATGTAGAAAATAAAATCACTTGCTTGATATGATTAAAATACAAAAATAGCTACAAAAGTTTTATTGTTCATTCAGAAATATTGTTTTAATTACTACAATTAGTACTATACATCAAATAGTTCTTATTATATAAATCAACAGACTTTTGTGGTGTCTTTAATTTAAAAATAAGAAATATAAAGAAAAAATGATGATTTTAAAAGGGGACATAACAAAACTAAGGGAGGTAGTCAACTTACAGAATAAAGAAGTTAGAATAAAATTTCTTCAAAAATCTTGGTAAAATTCCTTTAACCCTCAAAGTCGTAATCATTTTTGGCTGGCAGTTCTTATCTAACTTGTTATTATTTGGCAACTCTTACCAAATTATTTTTTGCAAGAGATCTTTGAACGATTTGATTTTAAGCAATTTTATTATTTAGATTGCATGGAGAACCTGTGTCATTTTTTTTATGAATTGTGGTCTGAAATGGATTGTTATGGAAGGTGGGACTATTGGTTGACATGGATCCCAAAACCATTGAAAAAAGTTTTCTGTAACATTTTTTTTAATGATTTTAGCAATATGTATAAACTAGATTTTAAAGGCAACCCTTGTCTATTTTGTTTTTGAAAGTGGGACTGGTACTGTTTTAATTTCAGCAACATGTATTACTTACTTAAGAAGGGGAACCAATGTCCAAGTCTTTTGTTTAATTGTTGTCTGATATTGGTTGTAATGGACGGTGGAGTTCTTGGTTACCATAGAAACCATACAACAATACTTAAATTTCAGAAAAAAGTATTCTGCTAGATTTTGTTTTGTTTCAGAAATATGTATAAACTTGTTAATAAAGGAACCCCAGCTCAAACATTTTTTGAAAGGGCCTTGTAATCTTTTAATTTCAGCAGTATTTATTACATAGAT
>MJUU01034652.1:54526-65403 GCA_002080025.1 Modiolus philippinarum
ATAAGGAATTATTTTGAAAGGTAGTGAAAGGGTGAAAATTGATAACACATTTAAACACGTTCAAGATCCTCTCCAATTAGAACCGAATTCACTCGCAATGATACTGATGTCTGCAAGCCTCCCCCCCCCCAAAAGAAACCATGTCCGCTAGTGCAGAACGTAAGTTGTCATGAAATTCTTTGAGAAAAATCAGCATTTTCTTCATCATCTTTAGCTGAAGCAATTTAAACAAATTTTACTAAGCTGTAGGGAAGGTCCTTCAAAAAGATTGGTGGTTTTGGTCGGATGCGACAAAAATATAGCTGCAAGTTTAAAGATGGACCCCATGGGAAAAGCACATTTAGTCTCTGAAACCGGCATAATATATAGAAGTTCCTTGACATGAATTGTTCATTTTGTTCCGATCCAACAAAAACATGCAGTAACATTGGACCCTTTTGGAAAATCACCAAATTGCCTGGATGAAAAATCTCTTCTGATGTCGGCACCAGGGGTCCAAACTCGGCCCTGTCCATCTCTCTCTTGAATTCTTTATTGGTTTTCAGAATAAAATCCCCTTGCTGCATGGTCGCGACTATTGATCGAAAGCTTGAGTCCGGAGCTGATTTGGCTCTATTGGGTTATTTGTTCTCTTTAAACTTTTACACACTGCGGGTAAGGTAAGGCATTAAAATTACGGTAACTCTTTCTTGAGTATATTTTACTTGAATACATTAACAAAATTAATGTAGGTTTCTGTGTAATTGTTCGAGACGGACAAAAAGTGGAGGTTTGTGTACCCATAAACCGGCCTTAACCCTACCGCTGGCTAGTGCCGGTACCAAGTCCGACTGTCCCTAGTTCCTATCGTTGTCTACGTTTGTCTTTTGTCTTATTCGTGTTCTTCATGTGTAATTCCATAGCAGATTGTGGCGCTAATAGTGGCGCTAATAGTTTGCCAAAATAGCCATTTTAAGAAACTTTATTTTACAGTAAATTCGTCCTTGATTACTTAATCATCAGAACAAGGACGTAGCAACGTAAGTGCTTCATCAGAATTTAAAATATGAAAGTAGAAGTTGGATCCGCAATCAAAAATCCATGTCTTTATACAATCGATATACAGCCTTTGTATAACTTTAATATACACATATGATCCATTGTCATTTTAGCGACCAGACGACGTCAAAGAATCTTAAAACCTACAGCAATTAAAAACTTACGATGTTAATACTTCATTTAATGATCGAAAATTAAAAAAAAAACGATAAAAAAACGGGGATATGTATTCTAAGGCATCAGGCATAGGGTGCTAAACGTACAACAAGGACAACAATTTATATTCCTGCATATAACCGTTACCTACCATGATAATCCATATTTTTGGACATACGCTTAAAAGTGTACGAGGGCGCCATGCAAGGCAAATAGCTTCGGGAAAAATTCAAAGCGTCCAGAAAACGCAGTGTGTTTCCGTTAAATATATTGCTCTCAAATACCGTATGTTCCTTACATTTTGTTGTTTCAAATATTTTATTTAATTTTTGTTCTGATTTTACATTACCTGGCACTTCCGAATGCTCCTTAGGATGACCACTCTTCTAATTAAGACCGCTAGAGACTGACATATACATATCATTTCATTTGACCTCATTTTTGGGTTTTAATAACAATTTATGACATGCATAATGCTGACTGTCGATAACTACCTCCACCTGTCGATAACTGCCTCCGAGAAAGACTTTTTAAATTTCCATAAAACACTCGCAATTTTAAAGAGTCCAGCCCGGATCTGGCAAAAAAATAAAGAAGACAACCTCTTTGTGTATTTCCCACTAGAAGATTTAACCAGGTCATGATCTACATTTGAAAAATAATCCATTCATTCTTACACTGTCGATAACTGCCGACTTTGCTCTATCTCCCTCTTGCATAGCTCTGTCTTTAGCTGATTTTGGCTTTTCTACTTAGATGTTATCGGTAATTTGTTCTCAATCAGTCTTAACACATATTTCTGTATATGGATTTCCAATATTTTTATTGTATCTGCACTGATGAGACATAAGTTGTCGAGATGCACATATACAGAATCCTAATTAACAGCAACTTCGGTATTTTTTTACTCTAAATCGTTCTTATCTACATTTTTCAGTTGCAACTGTGTCTCCATGAAGAGGGAGTGACATGGGGGCGTCTTTTCTCACATTTCCTACATTTTTGGACATTTTTTTTCCATTTTTCACAACTTTTGGGCCTCGTGTCCGAAATCCCAAATGTTTTATTTCGCTTTTCCCATTTCGCACTTGTAGTTTTTTTGACCATTTCCCTAAATTTTTCCCATTTCCAAAAATCGTTTCAACCCCCAACACACACACACACACACACACACACACACACACACACATGAAATATCTACACTTTTCCTTTTGTTACCCTTTCTTAGCGACTTCGAAAACTTCGTTAATATAGGCACGGTCATTGTCGGACTATCGGACCTTCGGACTTTCAGACATTCGAAACTTCGGACTATCGGACTTTCGGTGCAAAATAAAGAAATCGCCCAAGCACAAAAGCACTTGAAAAAGCTGCTCATTACAGAAATCAATTAACCTGCACCGGCGGATCAAGCCTTCTAAAAAGGGGGTTCAGGTCGAATTTGTAACCATTTTTTTTTCATTTTTTTCTCTCAATTTCGCATGAAATTGATTTTTTTCCAGAACAATAGGCTCTCATGAGCCTGTATCGCTAACTTGACCCTTGATTTACATATAAATTTTATGTTAAAGAGCCCATAGTTAAGCTTTAGTTCCAATATGTCCAAGTAGTTTTAGGGGAGAAGACCTCTATTAGTGGTTCCCATAAGGTCCAATGTTAAACTATGTTCCCTGCTGGCAGCCATCTTGGATAAAGTGTTTTCTTTACAGGGGTCCACATAAAGACTATTTTGACCAAGTTTGGTTCCATTGGCTCAGTAGTTTCACAGGAGAAGATCTTTGAATGTGTCTTCCCATAGGGTCAAATGTTAAACTATGTTCCACGCTGTCGGCCATGTTGGATATAGCGCGTTACTGAAAAACACCTTTTTTGCAGGGGACCACCCAAGGACTATTGCGGCCAAGCTTACTTCCAATTGGCTCAACAGTTTCAGAGAAGAAGATCTTTGAACGTGTTTTCCCTTAGGGTCCAATGTTAAAAGTTTTTTGTATAAAATAGCACCAAGCATCCATGTATCCCTATTGTTCGATGGACCCTACACTAATTTATAGTGTTTCGACAGCTTTGTAACAATTTCTAGGGATAGTTGTATTTGTCTTTGTAGTCGGAATTAAAAGTTAATCTAGGTCTGCACTCATCAGGGGTCCCCTAGGTAACTTTTAAAAATGTCTTTATTATTAGACTTTTGCTGAAGTAAAAAATTCCGATAAATTTCTTTGTTCTTTTATATACGGAATGTTTCCCGAGAGCGGCAATCTTGGATACAGCGCAGACTTGAAAAACACCCTTTTTGAAAGGGACCACCAAAGGGCTATTGTGGCCAAGTTAGGTTCCAATTGGTCCTGTAGTTTCAGAGGAGAAGATCTTTGAAAGTGTTTTCCCATAGGGTCAAATGTAAAAACTATGTAAAACTCCTTTTTTGTAAGGGACCACCCAAGGACTATTGCGGCCAAGTTTGGTACCAATTTGCTGAGTAGTTTCAGAGAAGAAGATCTTTGAACGTGTATTTTTATATGGTCCAATGATAAAACTATGTTTTCCGCTGGCAACCATCTTTAATTTCGCGCTGACCTGAAAAACACCTTTTTTTGTAAGGGAGCACCCAAGGACTATTATTACCAAGTTTGGTACCAATTGGCTCTGTAGTTTCAGAGAGGAAGATCTTTGAACATGTTTTCCCATAGGGTCCAATGTTAAAACTATGTTTCCCGCTGGCGGCCATCTTGGATATCGCGCGGACTTGAAAAACACCTTTTTGTTAGGGACCACTAAGGACTATTGTGGCCAAGTTTGGTTCCAATTGGCCAAGTAGTTTCAGAGAAGAAGATCTTTGAATGAAAAGTTTACGCCGGACTGACGGACGACGGACGCAAAGTGATGGCAAACGCTCACCCTGGCATTAGCCAGGTGAGCTAAACAGGGGTCGATACACCACCTCTGGATCTGCCAATGAAGGGTATGATAGTATCGCCAAATGAACTGCATTGAAACGGGAAGATGCCTTAAGTATAATAATATTTCAAAACTTTAGTTATTGTTACTTTTGAAAGTACTGAACAACAGGGCCAGCCTGGTGCTTACGTCAGTTACTAACTGTTTACCATTAGAAACATCACCCCAGTGGCAGAAAAAACAACCTGAAACAAACAAACAAACACACACACAATAAAGCAAGCGGATCCAAGAGATGGAGTTCAAGGGTTCGATCCCATTTTCTAAAACTTTCTTTAAATTTCGTGCAGAATTTAGGAAGAAAAGGACAAAATTGCAACAAAGTCGACTTGAACGCCCTTTTTTCTGGAACCCTATCAGAACCATTTTTTCGAAGGCTGGATCCGCCATTGATACCGAAATAGCAATAAATGTTAATCCTGCAGACGGTCATTTTGACATCTAATATGCCATCAGTGAATATAAAATAATATTTACAAGACCAAAAAACAATTAAAAGTGTATGACATCATGGATATGAACGAATAACCAAAGGGACAGAAAGTAATGCCTTAATCACATAGGAGAGATTATTTAGTGAGTGGAAACCAAAGTTTACAGAATTTAGATATTTTAACTCTTCACCTGATCGGTTTACGTCTATACAACACCAAACTTCTGCACGACCTGGCCGGTGATACCGGTTGGAACAAGCATATGGGACATATGCGAATTCTTCCTTGAGATATAATTAGAACAACCTACGAAAGCCGGAAAGGGACTTCCGAGTTCCGACTTCTTATTTCTAACTTCTTACTTCTTACCTCTAACTCTTTACTTCTTACTTCTAACTTCTTACTTCTTACTTCGATGTTGCAATCCGGAAAGGTAGCTTTTCCGGATTGCAACATCGACTTCGGTATTTAATTTTGTCAGTTTTGTTATGACTGAAAGTTTCATAGTTTCTGACCTGTCACGAAATCAATAAATATTGATTGATAGCTTAAATGGTGTTAGACCTTCTACTAGCAATATTTGAACTATAATTCAAGACGATAACAATCAATCTGGGAACAGAGAAACGCTGGGAAGGAGTAATTTTGAATACCACTGAATAAAGGGGTAGAGGGGCAGGGGTTGGCCTTACCTCTGGTTACCTACTTCTTGGGCGTGAAAGGTCTTGTATTTTTGTATTATCTGGGTCCTGAAGAACCCATCGTGCATGTCATCAATCTCATAAATTTGTGGCTTTCACGTTAAAAATTCTATGAAGTCACGCATCACGCCTATTATAAAGGGGTATTTTTCACGATTCCCCCCCTCCCAAAAAAAAAAGGCCCGGACACCTTCAAGACCCCCTTTTATGTCTTAGATAACAGCAGTTTAGGGTGTGCATTTTGAAATATAAGCTAATTCAATTGACAGAAAACTTCATATATAGGAAATCGTGTTCAGTTTTGAAATAGTCCTTGGAAGATAAATTCTTGCAATCGGAAAAGATTGATTTGGTTTTTGTTCATCCTCTTTTTATACACCCCTTCGAGACGATATAGGTTTTATGGTGGAACTTAGTTCATCAAGGTAAGAGTGATAAGATTGGGAGGAAAATTTTATCACCCAGTCCAGAAAATCAAGGAAGTGGATGCATGGATACATACACATTTGCTGGATTTTAACTCAGAGCAGTGTCAATACATCCTTAAATCTTCCCCATTCTAGAATATTATGACTTGCAATTGTTTATTATAAAGGAATGAACGATACAGTTCTAATGATCAGAGTTTGGAGCTCATTCCCTGCTTCAGATGTTGTTATATAAATATATTTCAAAATATGTCCATCTTCTAGTACTTCTTACTTCTAACTTCTTACTTCTTACTTCTAACTTCTTACTTCTTACTTCTAACTTCTTACTTCTTACTTCTTACTTCGATGTTGCAATCCGTAAAGGCTACGCGGACTTCCGTATTAATAATGTCAATGTTAGGACTGAAGTTTCATTATATTATTCCTCTAGTTTATTACTAATATGCAAAGGCAATAAAAAGTGATTGATGGATCGAATGGCGTTGAATGTCTTTATTTCAACATTTCAGCCAAAATCCAAGACGAGAACAAATTTATCAACGTGATTAGATTAATGATGGAGGGCGAGTCAGCCTTGCAGTCCGTTACCTACATACTACGGGACTGTTGCAAGGATTCCTTAACGTGAACGGTAGTGCATTTTTGTGTGTAATAAGCGATTTGTTTTATTTGCATCATGTCCAATAAAAATAACGGGTAAAGGTGTGCATTAACCTTTTAACACATAGATTCATTTTCAGTTGATTTAGATACACGCAGGTTCCATGTTTTATGGATAATATCCTTTTAGAGAAGAGTACTGAAAGTACCTCACATTCGTTTTAGAATTTTTCAAAAATCAGCATTAAAATCTACCCCTCCTGGAATACTAGGCAAGTAAAGGGATGCACCATAAATTTTAAGGATGAGAGTTGGGTGTTCATTCCCTGCTCTACATACTCAGTGTCGTATATCTTTCAAAATATTTCTAACATCTTGCTTCTTACTTCTAACTTCTTACTTCTAACTTCTTACTTCTTACTTCTAACTTCTTACTTCTAACTTCTTACTTCTTACTTCTAACTTCTTACTTCTTACTTCTAACTTCTTACTTCTTACTTCGATGTTACAATCCGGAAAGGTAGCCTTTCCGGATTGCAACACTGACTTCGGTATTAATATTGTCAATGTTCGGACTGAGGTTTTATTATATTATTCCTCTAGTTTATGAGTAATTTCAAAAGCAATAAAAATTAATTGATGAATCGAATGGCGTTTACCGTCCTAATTTCAACATTTCACCAAAACTCCAAGATCAAGACATCAGGGTGAAGGGGAGTCTGCCTCGCAACCCGTTAACCTTCATACTTCGGGACTGTTGCAAGGATTCTTTAAGGTGGGACGTTACGAAACGACGTTACGACAAGAGTAGTCGTTCATAGGATCAGCCGTAGACGTAACATTGCGCGGTGTTAGAGCTATTTCATTAATTGTAGTGCATTTTGCTGCAGAAAAAATATAAAGTAATATGAATTGGATGGAAAAGGTTTTGACCATTATCAAATTGTTTAAAATATCAACGAGAAAAATATGCAGAATATAAACAGAAATTACACAACGAAATCAGTGTCGGATTCAAAGGGGCAGAGAAGCTTTCATTAGTCCGTCAAAGAAAATTAATAATTGTGAGGGTTCTTTATTAAAATACCGGTATATCATATTACTAATTGTCTACGACATGAAATGTTTGTAGGGTTTTTAATATAAAATATATTAAAAAGTATGAAAGTTTTTATTAGATATTCTGTATTTACATCCCCTTTCCAAAATCCCGAATCCACCGCTGGAATCGCTAAAAAAACAATTGCATCACATTATATACTTCTAAGTATGTAATGAATATAGATTACACCACAAGATCCCGCTCATGACTAATTTATTCATTAGAGATAGTTAAATTTTAAAATTCTAATTGCGAGGCGCATGGATAATATTTCGTAATAATCGGGATGAAGTGTTGTAATCTTTTTCTCCAATGATAAATGATAAACACAGAGGATTGTGTTTCGAATAGATTTGTCGGGAAATAGCACGGAGCTTTTTTCAACATATGTTGACGATGGAAATTTATCTAACGTGTAAAAGCCGGATTAAACTTCACATATCATTACAGAAATATTTGTCTCCTTTTTCGATCGGTTCTTTGGCATTTTTTTTGTAGAATACATAGTAAATTATTTGAAATTTGGGACTTAGAAATAAAAAGAAAATGACAAAAACAATTATCGCTACTTGAAGCTGATTTTATTCACACGAATGAAGTGGGTGTTAAATCCCATAAAGGGGAGCAAACTGACTTTAGATCAGGAATTACATATAAATTCAGAGGGACAAAAAATATAAGGGATCGACCATTTGATATTTATTGGGGGTCGGAAAGAATTCCAGAAAAACCATCAAGATCCAGAAATTTAGTGAAAAAAATATGTGTACAGTAGAAGGCTGAAAAAAAATAACCAGGATGGCATATATCAAGTGATATAATCAGCATTGACCAAAAAACATATTGGTTCAAGTGTGAAAAAAATAGTCAACCTCAAAGATTGCATGAAAATTAGATGCTCCCATCACCCGACTGTTTTTTAAATAAAAATCAAATGGTCACTACCTAAGACAAACATACAAAGAAAATATACACTCAAGAAGGTTATTACATCCGAAGGCCGCAAAAGTTACCCAGATATGTAGTGCTTGGTGTAGACTATATATATATATATATATACCATCAAGGTCAGACTGCATATTACATGGTTGCGGCAGATAATTATAAGATATTTAAATCTCATAGTCTAAAAACCATTCATCATACTAATTTCTTAAACCGGGAAAGTTTTCAGAAACGCATTTAGTTCGAGAAATACTGCATCATAAAATGCAACTGATGATCTTTTGCAATACGGTTTATTTATCAAGCATGTAGAACGCTACTCAGAACAGTTTGAACTGAATAAAAGTTGACAATGTTCACTGGTTTAATAATGCAGATGTAAAGTTCTGTCAAGGAACTTGTCCGGAGAGCTGCAGACTCCAGCTGTGGATTTAGGGGGTGGCGTGAGGGGCTTATGACACGAAAAAAATAAATTTTAGGATAAAATCGGCGTTGTGGTGAAATTTCGTGCTCCGCAACACTTGGCGATTTTTTTTCAATTGTGCACCCCTAACTTCAAACCCTGGACCTCTGGCAACAAGTGGTTTGACAATGATCTGTGCCTTATTATCAGATCTTCAAAAGTTAATCTTATGTTAAGTACAAATAAATTATTTCGAAAAGTTGTGCACATGTAGCATATAAAAGCAACAGTTGACATTGAAACGCACTTCATTTGGGTATATGCTCCGTAAATGCACTAATTATCAGATCTTCAAAAGTTTATCACGTTAAGTACAAATAACTTATTTCGAAGTGTTGTGCACATGTAGCATATGAAAGCAACAGTTGACATTGAAACGCACTTCATTTCGGTATATGCTCCGTATTTCAACACATGTACCGACATGTGTATCGAATGTGTACCTCAAAGGTTTTAAAGTCTAGACACACACGGTCTTTTAACTTTTTCAGAGTTTTTAGGACCATAAAGATTTTTGCTTGTCATTCCTTTCGTTTATACGACTCTTTGTAGCGTGTTCCGAGTCAGCGTAGGTTCCCTCCCTCGAGGGAACGCATGCGGACTCGGAACACTTAACTTGGGTGGATGCCGTTTGTTAGAACTGATAATTTCAGTGAAGAACCATGTGAAAATTAGTTCGCTGTGTAATCCATTACAAAATACCAAAGTTAGTGTAAATTTTATGTCTGCAGATGGCCATTTCTATCTCTTCCGTGTAGATCAAATAAAAATATTGAAGACAATAAAAACTGATAGATAACAAATATGAAAAAGAACCTAAATTAATTGAAAGTCAAAATCATTATACTAATAAAAAAACAGTTATTTTACAAAGTCTAGAATATATTCCCAATGAAGGAATTCTGTTAATGTCTTATCCGAAAGCCGTTTGTCCAACAAGCTTATCAGAGTGGTGACGCCATAAATTATTATTGTAACGTCCGGTAATTTGGATATAACGTCACATTTTCACAAATTTAACACGCTCTAGCAAAGTTCCTTGAACTGTAGCTCCGAAATTTGAACCGTGACCTATGTATTATTTTACATTAAAACAATCGCCATTTCCTCAGAAATTTTGTGTTAGTTTTTGGTAGTCCTATGTACTTGCGGTCTATCTTCCAAGACGCCAAAACAAAAAATAAAAGCAGAAAAAGTACGATTTTCCCTATATGTCTTTGTTAAATTCCTTCCAAAATACGAAAATTCAAAGTTGTTTATATCGAACAAACGATCCTGTACCCCCTATTTTTAATTCATATTACGATGTATATTAAAAAGATCTGTCACTGAGTTGGAGCTTTATGTAATATTGCCATTTTGTATCGTCCCACCTTAACGTGAACGGTCTTGTATTTTTGTATGTAATAAGCGATGTGTTTTATTTGCATTATGTCTAATAAAAATAGTTAGTAAAGGTTTGCATTTAGAAATATAAACTTATTCAATTTTCAATAACAAATTGTAGATACAGAAAATCGTGTTCAGCTTGCATTGGCCCCAACTCTATAATCCCGAAAAAGAGTTTTAATTAATCTTTTTTTTTAGCTCACCTGACCCGTCCGTCCGTTAATTGTTCACATTTTGATCATCTCCTCTGAAACCAATTAAACAATTCAAGCAAATTTTACAGGAATAATCGTTATTGAAGGCGATTAACAAAAACTGCTCATTCCGTTCTGATCCAACACAAAACTTACCTGCCAGCGACGAACATAGTTTAACATTGGACCCTATTGGAAAAACATCATTTTCGTCATCTGCTTAGAACTTATGGAAGCAAATTCAACCAAACTGTACTGGAATGATGTCGTATGGATATATGGAAGTTCCTTTACAAATGTACAAGGATTGCACATTTTGTTCCGATCTGACAAAAAACATGGCCGCCTGTGCGGAACATATTCATGCAAAGAAATCAATATACACTTCTTAAATCAAAAGCCCCCTCTAACTTGCCACGATTAAGACAGAACGTTGCCATGGAAGCATAAATTTTCTGTACAATTACCCCCC
>MJUU01034652.1:65426-102896 GCA_002080025.1 Modiolus philippinarum
AAAGATGTATATGAATAAGCTTATGCCGATGAATATGTTGAAGTGTAATAAATAGTGTGGGATAGTCTCAAAATAATCAATTCAGTAAATAAAATGCTGAATTCATGCGTTTCAGGAAATTTAAATTCTCAGTCAATTCGAAATGTCCGTCTACGAAAGCCGGATAGTGTCAATAGATTTTTTTTATTTTCTCAGTAAAAAAAAATCTCACACAAAACAAAATTATCTCGTTATTTCGAATTAAATTTTTTTTTACTCAGAAAAACAAAACTTATCGCGTTATAACGCGATAATTATCTCGTTATTTCGAATAAAAAATATTTTTCTCGGAAAAACAAAACTTATTGCGTTATAACGCGATAATTATCTCGTTTAAACGCAATAGTTATCTTGTTATTACGCAATAATTATCTCGTTATTTCGAATTAAAAATATTTTTCTCGGAAAAACAAAACATATTGCGTTATAACGCGATAATTATCTCGTTTAAACGTAATACGTATCTCGTTATTACGCGATAATTATCTCGTTATTTCGAATTAAAAATATTTCTCTCGGAAAAACAAAACTTATTGCGTTATAACGCGATAATTAACTCGTTATTTCGCAATAGTTATCTCGTTATTACGCAATAATTATCTCGTTATTTCGAATTAAAAATATTTTTCTCAGAAAAACAAAATTTATTGCGTTATAACGCGATAATTATCTTGTTTGTACGCAATAATTATCGCGTTATTACGCAATAATTATCTCGTTATTTCGAATTAAAAATATTTTCATCAGAAAAACACACTTAAAGCTTTATAACGCGATAACTCGTTTATATAAAAAAAAAATAAGGTACCACAGAGCCACGCACATTCATTTCGCGGTCCCTTCACATGTCCAGTGTGTTTCGGCAGTTTTTTGTAAATAGATGAAACGGATGATATTCTTTTGAGATGCTTTTATTTTTGTGGTCTCAAGTCTGCCTCATCAGGGGTCCCTTGAAACAAAACAATAATTTGAATAATGTAGTCAAATAATTTTTATGCCTATCGAAAACAAGGGAAGTTTCATTAACAGGCTTATTAAAAATCAAGAAAAACTGGGACGTAACTTACATTCTTTACGCAATAGGGGATATCGACAGGATATTCTGCACGTGTCCGTTAAATTAGCTTTGGGATCCAGTGACCTAAGGATTTTACACACATACTGGCCTCTCACTGATACTGCCGATGTCTACTGAAATACATGACGATTCTTTACCAAACCCATTGGGAGTTTTAAATTTGATTTTCCTTCCGTAGTGCGACAGTGTTTTACCAGCGGACTAGGCTCCTTGCGCTAGCCGGCAGTTTAGCGGCGAGCACTCTTTGACCCATCTTTCAAAATTACGTTTTGTCCCCCCATTTTTCTTTTCTAGATTGTGGTCATGGAGTTAGTAGTCTACCTGTATGGGTTTTATTCGTATGTTTATTCTACGATAGGGAAACGGGACAGAGAAAGGGGAGGTTTGGGTGCCCATAAACCGGTTTAACCCTACCGCTGGCTTTTGCTAGTGCCGGTACCAAGTCCGGCTGTCCCGAGTTCCTATCGTTGTTTAGGTTTGTCTTTTGTATTTTTATTGTGGGTTTTTTTTTCTTGTGCAGTTCCTATTTACTTTCTGGCATGTGGCTATGTTTTTCGGCCATTGTAGGTGTTTCCTGTTATCTTTTTTATTCCATTTTACAATCTTTAATTATCCAAAAAACATTTAACAACTTATTGAAAATGCTCCAAACACATTAACATATACTAACTCGTTCCAACGACTTACTAGCCGCGGCCACGGGATACGCATATATCATGAGGCCTTCAACAACGAGTTTTGCTCATACTCATAGCTATGCTATCTCGTGGTCACGGCTTAATATATCGTTGCCATGACATAGTATCTCGTGGGAACGACATAGCTTTACTGAACAAGTTAGCCAATGTATCGATAGTGAAATGTCAAGACGCTTTCCGTGTGACATTTCAGATCTAATTAAATCAAACAAAATTGGCCATCAAATTGAATTTTTTGTTATTTGATCTATACTGAAGAGACATTTAAGTTGTCCAAATGCGCATATGCTGAATATAAATACACAGTAACTTCGGTATTTTGTTATTGACATATCCTAGCTTTGATATTTGTATTGATGAATTATGCTGTACCGGCGCGCATTACTAAGACATACTAGATGTGTGAAACTGTTTACTAGTAACCAGATAAGGAGTAGTAGCAAGACCTTTTTTGTTAATGTGTTTTGGGCGTTTTCAGTCGGTTATTAAATGTTTTTGGTGATCAGTTGTTATCTATTTTTGGACCTGTTTTTTGTTCTGTTAAAAGAGGTATGACCATTTACCCAGGGATTTATTTTATTCATCTTACTAATTTTGCGAATGCAATAAATCTTCTCGAAAACTCTTCTAACAGGTCACATTTTACATACACCGTCAGAACAAAAGCTATTCCAATGCATTTTCATACATTTAGTAAAAAGATTCAGCCACTGAACTTGCCACTTGAATGCAATGATTACAATATTTGTAATTAAGTTTTTGTTTTGGTTCTCGGTGTTCTTTGAGTAGTACCATCCTCTCAAACACTGTAATTATCTTAAATTGACACAAAACAAGCAATGAAGGGATATGTAGTAAATGTACACGAGACATTCTCTACAAATACATGGTAAAACAAAGCAATGGAAAAACGCTTTTATTGATGTTCTTCATCTTGAAGTCAGCATGAGGCTTTCAACAATGAGCTTTGCTCATACCTCATAGTAAGTTCAAGACGGCCAATTGCACCGGTTTGAGCTGAATTCATTTTTAATTAACAATTACATCCATGCTCTTCATTATCAATAAATACCGGGTTGTCAACAAACATAAAATTATCTAGAAAAGTGTTCTTACAATCGCTGTCTTCCGTTGCCCGACAAAAAACTAACAGTAGACAATAAAAACATTTAAACAATCACAGGGCACTCATCGGGTCAAAAGTAAGACAACTTGGCATGATAAAAATCATGAGATGTGGGCACAAATAAACAGGTGGTCAGAATAACATTTCGAAAACATTTTTAACAGAAGGCTTTTTTACAGCGATATTCAACTGCAAGCATTCAAGTAAACATCAAAGTGTGGCATAAATTAATTTCATTTTCGAGAAGTACGCGTACCAGAGACCACTTTACACAAATAATATTTGAACTAAGTCTGAAAATGGCCAAATATAGGATCAAAATTCACGTCTAAATGACCATACTTTTACTTTGTGTAAACTGTTTAAGGGAAACAAAAAGCACTGTTTGCTGTTAATGAGGTGGGGACCATTTTATGTTAATGTGTTTGGTGTATTTTTAGATAGTTGTCAAATGTTCACAGACTTGAGATTACAAAAATAAAAGCAACTCAAAAGAATATCACCCGTTTCATCTATTTACGAAAAGCTACCGAAACACACTGGTGTAGGGGCCGAAAAAGGAATGTGCGTGGCTGTTTGGTACTTTATTTTTTACAAACGAGTTACCGCGTTATAACGCAATAACTTTTGTTTTTCCGAGAAAAATATTTTCAATTCGAAATAACGAGATAATTATTGCGTTCAAACGAATAATTATCGCGTTATAACGCAATAAGTTTTGTTTTTCCGAGAAAAATATTTTTAATTCGAAATAACGAGATAATTATTGCGTATTAGCGAGATAATTATTGCGTTCAAACGAAACGAGATAATTATCGTTTTATAACGCAATAAATTTTGTTTTTCCGAGAAAAATATTTTTAATTCGAAATAACGAGATAATTATTGCGTAATAACGAAATAACTATTGCGTTTAAACGAGATAATTATCGCGTTATAACGCAATAAGTTTTGTTTTTTCCGAGAAAAATATTTTTAATTCAAAATAACGAGATAATTATTGCGTAATAACGAGATAACCATTGCGTTTAAACGAAATAATTATTGCGTTATAACGCAATAGGTTTTGTTTTTCCGAGAAAAATATTTTTAATTCGAAATAACGAGATAATTATTGCTTAATAACGAGATAATTATCGCGTTATAACGCAATAACTTATGTTTTTCTGAGAAAAATATTTTTAATTCGAAATAACGAGATAATTATCGCGTTATAACGCAATAAGTTTTGTTTTTAATTCGAAATAACGAGATAATTATCGCGTTATAACGCAATAAGTTTTGTTTTTCTGAGAAAAATATTTTTAATTCGAAATAACGAGATAATTTTGTTTTTTGTGAGATTTTTTTTTACTGAGAACATAAAAAAAATCTATTGACACTATCCGGCTTTCGTATCCGTCAACCTAGTTCAACTATTTGATAAAGATTTTATCTTCAATTTTCACACGCTATCTCATTACTTAATACATTTCCCTGCTTTAACAGCATTTTAATTTTCGAATTTTCGAATTACACACTAGAACGAAACAAGACGACACTATTGACATTCCTTTATTTCAGTTATTTGTACTTTCATTTTTCGCTGCGGGGATATTGACGTACCTGGTGTCTTTTTTATTTAGAATTGTTGACCTAATTGAATAGATTTTGATTTTTTTTTTCTTCAATATTACACAGTCTCTTCCAAAGTCAAACCCTTGTCCGGGACTCGTAATAAAAAAGACTTACTAGTATTACTGGACCATGTTTGGTGACTCTATCTTTTTTATCCAAAAAATTTAGTATGAAGCCACTGTGTATGCGACTACAATATATAGAATAATTTGTGTATTTCATTCATGTTTAGGAGCAGTCAATAACCCGAAGCACATGTGATTAAAAAAAACATAGCTGCAAAACCATAACATATAGGCATAAGGCGATTAATTTGTATAAGACACATTAATTTCCATTGTGAATTCGACTACCTATAATTCTTATCATTTCATGTCTTGTGTGTTTCCTCATTCAGAAAAAGGTTAAAAAACAATTACCAAAAGACGTATATTTCACTCCTGCCTTTAAAGCTAACTAAATAATATTTTTTTTCTTAATGGATCTGTCGAAGATTTACAATTTGACCAAGTGCTCTCGTGCATGTGTAATTCGGATCCGTTTAAAGTATATCTTGATATATTTTTATTTTAAATTTTTGGATATTTATTTACAACCAAGTAAACTTTTCATTGAATTATATAAATTACATGTAATTAAGAAAGTTTTCAAAAAAATATTAACAATGAAAGGGTATGGAGTAAATGTACATTAGAAATAATATCTACAAATACATGATTAAACCAAGCAATGGAACAACGCTTTTATTGTTGTTTTCCATATGTTGCATGGACTATACATTGAATTTCATTATTAATTGGCTCCTGGTCGTGTCAGGTCAATATAATTGATTGAAAGTATGCTTAAGTTACAAGAAGTTGATTGACAAAAGACGGAGTCGCAGCAAGCTTTCAAACAAGAAATACCATTTAAAACTATCATAATAACACAATTTATTTGGTAACAGGTGAAAATTAAAATAAAAAGATTAACGGATCACCAGACATACTACTTATTCGAGCCGACCGTACATCAAACAACTGTTTCATTCTTCAGTGTGTGATTCTCGTTAAGGGTAGTGGCATATAATGGTCATTAAAATACATTTATTCTCTATCTAATCTGAAGGACTTTAAAATGCGAAACAAACTTGTGAAAAACATTACCATGAGTCCATGTTAAAATAGTTTAAGTATTGGTCTAGTCTAACTAAAGAAAGAAAAATGTGTAATCTGCATGGGTAAAGTGCTTCTAACACAATTTATTGCATTCTAAAAGTGCAACACATTTGTTAGCTGCACATTCAAAAAAAGGAATAATATGATGTACAATAGATGTTTTTAGATTACCCTTCTTTAAATCGGTCGTGCTAGACATAAATGTGGACATACTCGTAAACATAATACCTTTTGTAAAATGTCTATTATGCTAGGATCAATATAATGAAGAGTCTTATTTATAATCAAAGTATTGATATTATTAAATACCGAGTTGAATGTCCTTTGCCTGTCCAGGTTGCAACTTGGAAGTAAGAAGTAAGAAGTTAGAAGTAAGAAGTAAGAAGTAAGAAGTTAGAAGTAAGAAGTTAGAAGTAAGAAGTAAGAAGTTAAAAGTAAGAAGTAAGAAGTTAGAAGTAAAAAGTAAGAAGTTAGAAGTAAAAATGTAAGAAGTGAGAAAGAAGATGTATGACATCATGTAGAGCATGGAATGAGCACACTGTGATGATTAAATAAGTAATACCGAAGTCACTGTGTATAAAATGTATTGTTCATACCTTCATTATGAATAATTGCAAGTCTTTATATTCCAGGATGGAAAAGATTTTACGGCTGAATTGGGAAAATTGTATAGAGAATGTGAAAAATTATACATACCTTATGCCCAGAAGTACGAAACTGTCAAAATGAATATAGAAAACAAAAACAAAAAAAAACAAAAACAAACCAAGAAAAAAAATATAAATAAAATTATTAAAACAAAACAATCGAAAGTACTAGGTTTGACTGTTAATTACATCGTTTGAGTTCCATCTGCGCACTTCCTATAATTTTAACGAATACGTGCTTCAAGATAAAGTGAAATAGGAAATCTTCAAATAAGACTCTGACAGAGTTTGTGGACTTCGGTTCATGCTAATTCTAAAATAAATGTAGTTTCTTTTAAAGGTATGATTACAGCAGTTGACTTAACACTACGATGTCTGACAGGGGTATGTGTTTAAATCCAGCAAGCGTGTACGTTCCCAAGCATCCACTCTAACTTTGTTATCATACCTACCTTAATCAAAAGAGCTTTACAATACAATCTTAATCGTCTTCAAGGGGTGTAAAAGAGTATTACTCAACAAATTTTAAGGGTGTGTGCTACTGCTAAGTCGAAGACATAATACAAATAAAATACATCGCTTATTACACATAGACCGTTCACGTTTGAGATTCCTTGCAACAGTCCTGTAGTCTGAAGATATCCGGTTGCAAGGCTCACTCCCCCTCAATACTCTTTCACCTGTGGCAATCAGAATTCTCCCCTCCCAGTGTTTTTCCTTTTCCCAAATAAATCATGTTTTTATAAACATGTTCTCGTCTTGGGTTTTGGCTGAAATATTGAAAGTAGGACGCTAAACGCCATTCAGTCTATCATTTTTATTACTTTCGCCATTAGTCATAAACTATGAAACCTTTAGTTCAAGGTAAATGCCAAAGTCGATGTTGAAATTCGGAAAGACTAACTTTCCGAATTGCAACATCGAACTAAGAAGTAAGAACTTAGAAGTAAGAAGTAAGAAGTTGGAACTCGGGAGTAAGAAGTAAGAAGTTAGAAGTAAGAAGTCGGAACTCGGAAGTAAGAAGTAAGAAGTTAGAAGTAAGAAGTAAGAAGTCGGAAGTCGCCTTCCGGCTTTCGTAACAACCTCTACGTCTCGAATCCCTAGCTTCTTGAATTCAGGCTAGAAAAAAAAGATAGTGTAATCGTATGATCTGAAAATATAATATTTATCCTTTGATTTCGAACCTCAACTCGTTACCGAACATTGTCTCTATTCAATCCATACTTTACTTTAAACATATTTTTATTGATAAAAAGAACAATATGTGGGATTGAACACAAGTTTTTACAACTTACTAGGTTCGATATTAAACACAATTATACACAAGATGACATGCAGTGATAATTAATATATGAAAATAATCAATGCAAATATTATATAGGTGTGGATAATAATATAATGAAATACCGATAGAACTATATACAAAAGTACAATATAATCTAAAACACTACAAATACTAAACAGATACTAAACAGAGTCGAGCTAATTGGAGAATCTTTAAGAATGAATAATAAAATTATGCACATGACGAAAAATAATTGAGTTTGCTTCTTGGTCAAGCATATCTGAACCAAATAAAATAATGTCAATAGTTGGTGTAATATAAGGAAGAAGGCTATCGATATATTGTATTCTAATGTTATGAAAGATCGGACAATTCATTTGTCTCATGTGCATTTACTCCATATCTTTTTATTCACCATTCAAGAAAATAATGTATAGCATCTTCAAATGGACAACCACAATCACACTTTGGATCATTACATAAGTTGACTAAGAAAAGATCGGCTTTCAGTTGACTACAACGACGACGTAATTTAGTATGCAAAATGTTCACATTTCTGGAACCAATCAAATAGTAGGAAGGAACAGTAAAATTATATTTTGTTTAACTAAATACCGAAGTTACTGTGAATTTAATTTCTGCATATGCGCATTTCGACAACTTATGTCTCTTCAGTGCAGATAAAATCTAAACGTTTTGTATGGGAGTTCTTAAAACTGGTGTAAGTCGGTTGGTTTATTTGTCCTGGATCAAGAGAATTATAATCAATCCATGTGTTTAAGCTTGCTTATGGGACTTGCCAGTAAGCGAGAGTACACTTTTAATAATTCTCACTAGAAATTATTATTTCTGTATACGGATATCATTATCTATCTTCCCGAATGCAGAAATGTCACAAATAAGCCTCCATATAATGGTATTTATAAACCAATAGCTATTTTTAAAAATCGTACAAACGATTTTTATAAGCGTTTAAACGATTTTAAAAACACAAACGATTTTTAAAATCGTACAAACGAATTTGAAAAATCGTACAATACGAACGAATTAAAAAATCGTTTTAAAGATTTTAAAATCGTACAAACGACTTAATAAAAATCGTTTAAATGGTTTTTAAAATCATACAAAAAATTTTTTTTTAAATCGTTTAAACGATTTTTAAAATCGTACAAACGAATTTAAAAAATCGTACAAACGATTTTAAAAATCGTTCTTACGATTTCAAAATCGTACAAACGATTTTAAAAATTGTTATAATGGTTTTAAAATCGACAAACGATTTTAAAAAACGTACTAACGATTTTTTTAAATCGTTTTAACGATTTTAATTATTTTTTTTCTTCTACTTGGCACGAATAAGCTGTCGTATTAAAATGATAGTTTTAGAAAAAAAAATATATTAGGCAAAAAAAGAAACGTTAAAATTATATTTTATCAACACAATTTTTCATATCAAGCAGTTCATTCCAATTTCTTACATCTATGCTAAGCTTTCACCATTTTCAAAACAACTGTGGCAAGTTTTCAACATTTCATGCCAGTTCCAATATTTCCAGTTTACTTCACACAAATAGTGACAAAAATCACGCTCACACTACAATATCTCATATGACTTCCTCTTGCGTTCATAACTGTCTGGCGCCGTTGTCGCAAAGTAACGATCAGAATCTTGAAGAAGTCTTGTTGGAAATAGTTCAATGCTGCTCAAAGTTGGGACAGCGTTTCCGATGGATTTCGGCAATTCCTGACACCACGTCCAAGTTCATTCCACAGGTTTTCGATTGGAGACACATGAGGAGACATTGCTGGCCAGGGTAACAAGCGGACATGATTATTAATAAAGTAGTCCATAGATAGACGTGCCATATGCCCCCCGGCAATGTCTTGTTGGGATACGTGATTTAAATTAAGGATGTTTACGCAGGAAGAGTGTTACCACAGGAGGAAGAATTTCGTCCCTTTATGGTATGGCATTTAGGTTACCATCATTCTGTGTGGTCATTGTATGCTGTTCCTTCTCATACCATGATTACACAACCACCCAAACGATCGGTTTCCTGTACATAGTCATCAGAATAACGCCCATTGCGTCTACGGTACATCCTTGTCCTTCCGTCACCAAGCTTTAGATAAAACTTTTATTAATCGCTGAATAACACTTGCTTCCACTTCAATCTATTCCATCTAACACGTGAACGAGCCCATTCTAATCGTGCAGCCGTATGACGAGGTGTCAGGGTCGGTCCCTTTGTAGCCAACGTGCTCTTATACTATCCTGGTGTAAACGTTGCGCACCGTTTAAGAACAAATTCTGTTTTAGATGAAACCGATGATTTGGCGTGATGCACATGTAACAGCTGCATTCACAGACCAGCTACGTAGGTGTATTACCCGGATATGCCTGTCCCGACGTAACGTCGTTGTGTGTGACTTACCAGTACGTGGGCGATCATTTGTCGTGGCAGTATTTCTTAAAAGAATACTTAGTCTATAAAATGTCATTCTAGACACATTAAAATGAATAGCAATTTCAACCAGAGTCTTTTCTGCATTCAACTTTCTAATGGCTTGTTCTCGCTCATTTTGACGTAGGCGGGGCATTGACTTATGTGGTGTTTTTCCAAATTTTCAAAGAAGCCTTTTGTTTACAATGTGTATGACACAAATATTGACCTTTTAAACGAGTTGAGTGAGCCTGTATACAAGTAGAAATTTAAAAATAGCTTTTTGGTTAAAATTTGAATAACGACGTAACGTCATTTTCGAATTTGAAATAAAAATTTTTATTTTAAATATAGAAATCATTGTAGTTGTTGTTATTTATGATTTAAATGTAAAACCATAAGAAATGTAGATTTCCTCTACCAAAAACTTATATGAGGGTTCTTTTTTTTTGCCCAGTATAATTACTTAATTTATTAGGACAATCAATAATGCGAACATTTCGACGCAACTTTTGGAAATACCTTTCAACTGTTCTTGGATTAATTGACGGTCTAGTTTACTATTAATTCATATCATAAGGGCGAATAAACTGACCTACTTTTTAAGAAAATCTCAATGCATTGTGCGAAATGTTTAACACGACTATTGACAAGGTGCACGTGTGGGCATGGTGTATGGGTAGCAAATTCTGCATTATATTGCCAATCTTTAGATTTATTGTACGCAATTACCAAAGAATGATATATTTTCACCGTTGTGAAAATAATTTATGAAGGCGTGGTTCTTGTTACCACCACTGTACAGATCATGTTGTTTAAAGAAGTTATTTGCGATGAGTGTTTGTTGTAGCGACTAAATTTACCCGTCGAAATGAATATAGGTAAGTAGAATATCGTCTTTGTGCTGAATGTTTTGGATGACATAATAATTTCGGAGGTATTCATCCATACAGCTTTTAGTCTTTTGATCTAATATTTCTTGACAAGAAACCATTTTTTCAAGTTTCATGTCTTGAGTCAGACAATGAATTTACACAAAATACTATTATTATTTTTGATGTCAGATTCACAATGACTGCAATCAGAATAAACTTAGCTTCAAAATTAAGAATTTATTTGTTATTTTGTGATTAATTGGAAGATAGTTTGCATTCTTATCAAACTTGTCCATCGAAATCAATGGCTGCCAGATTAATTCTGTGTTATTCTCTTAAGAGAGCTTATATGCTCAATGATAAGTTAGAATAACTTGCTTAATCTATTTTTGTCTCTTCCTCAAGAGAAATGGGCTCTCACTTTCTTCTTGAAAACAGACATTTTCAGCTAGACTTCATTGCTTTACGGAATCTGACATTACCAGTTTTGATTTAATCTTGAAATAGATGATGCCATATATCGAGCAGTACATGCTTACGTAGCTCCTGATGTTACTTTCGGTTTTGATGGGAGTTAACACTGTACGTGCTTTAGTTTCGATTTTTTTTTCTTTTATTTTGGTTGGGTCTTTTTGCGCTTTTATGACGTCTCATGTCTTTGACTTCCTGTATTCTCGTATTTGTCATGTCTCTGGACTATGATTTGTGTAATACCCACCTCCTTTGTTCCTTTCGGTCTTCTACTGGCTATGTATAATTTTATTGATAAAATGCACGCTACAAATCAGGTAGATAACGACTGTCCTAATTTGTTTTTTGTTTAGGTATTTGTGTTCTTGGATCATTCTCCACTGGTCTCTCCTTCTTTTAAGTTTCTGATTTTCTTGTAATTTTGGATTGCTTTAGATAATAAATGAAACCAATTTTTTTCTGTCTCTGTGGTCATCTTTTTGGATCTTCATGGTGTCATTGTACTTGTTATGTTGACTACTGTTCTTTCTTCTGAACACATGCTCCAATCATTTCCACCTCTGAGTATATCTTTGGGTAGATCCAGAGTTTGTTACCGGACTGACTAACACTGTGACAAAACCGGACTTTTCACTAGCAGTGTGACGGGTGCCACGCGTGGAGCAGATCATGCTTACCCTTCCGGATGATACCTCAGTTTTTATAGGGGTTCACACTGCTAGTGCTTTAGTTTTGTGACGTTCTTGTTCTTTTTTGTTTATTTGTTTTGTCTTTGTCATACTGTCTCAATTCGTGTTGCTGTGAATTGCCGTGATTTTGAATTCATGATTTCAGAATTTCCCCTTTCCTCATTCTTGTTTCTTGTGATCCTTCCTCAAACAAGTATATGTGATCAATGATCATAAAACTATGCAAATCTTGAAGCAAGATTGTTATCCTTGATTGCAAAAATGTCAACTTTGATCGGAAGGTTGTGATCCTTGATCCCAAAGTTGTGACCCTTGATCTCAAAACTGTGATCGTTGATCGCAAAGATTTGATCATTGATCACAACTGTATTATATTTTTTGGATAATAATTGATAAATAGTTCATTCCATTTAGAAAAAAATAGATTATTTTATTTATTGTTGATATGTTAACTTCCCATTATTTAAAGATTATGAAAGGAGTAAAAGTGAATAATCTGACAATCTAAAGATTTGAATTTAAAAAAACAATGTATAAGTGTTACATGTACATAAAATATAACGTTTCAGTGAAAATAAAGAATGGGTGAAAATTTTGAACCAGATTTTTTTTTATTTGACAAGGTGTCTCACTGCCCAGGTAAAAAAGAAATCTTTGACGTTCTCTGTACATTAAAGCAGTAACAACAGGTAGATGTTTTACCAAAATACTACGGCATATTTAGTGATATTGTTAACTTCATTACTGTTTTGTAAAATATTGACATTCTGTCTTATGCCAATTTCGATTAAACACCAAACAGCGGCTCTGCTCTATCTACAATTTATCTTAAAATAATAATACTTACAAAAAAATAACGAAAAAGAAATAAATTTATCTACTGAACAGTAAAAGAGGCATATAATTCTCTAATTTCTATCCAGTTTTCACATTTCCTGAACGGTGTTGAAACATTTGTTCTCCTCTCTAGAGACGAGAACAACTTTCGTGACATTTCCCGCCAAATTTATTCGGACTACAATCCTCTGTATTTTTCGTCCAGTAATTAGAGAAATAGTTTCCACAACTTAAACACGTTAATTATGAAATTTCTCATATCTTCATTAAATAAATTTTCAATTTTTTAAAAGCTCGACAAGCCTCGCTTACAAACATTTGCAAAAATTTATTTAACTCGATGTGAGAAATTTCATAATCAATTAGATCTCGTTATGGAAACTATATTTAACTTGTTTCATTCGTCCCTGACAGTAATGAAAACAATAAAAATAATTCATTTATTTAAACGAATTATATTTCTTATAAATCCATCAATACAAAAGAAAATTTTAAAAGAATCATATTTTATAAATTCATAATTAGAATACAATTTCATATCTTATAAGGATTTTTCTCCAAAATTAAAAAAAAAAATAATTTCTAACTGGACATTACTGTAAACATAGCTTTACGATAATTGGTAATGCACATACAATGCAACTCCTGATTACTCTTAACATAAAGAAAACGTGGTTGGGAAATATTACATAATCTGCATTGTTAAATTCTATATTTTATCAAAGATATAACAATACTTGCAATTCTTGATCACAATGTCTGTGATCATTGATTGCAATGCCTGTGATCCTTGATCACAAATCCTGTGACCCCTGATCACAAATCTTATCAGCAATCCTTGACCACAACACCTGCAATCAATGATCACAGCTTTTATGATCATTGATCAGAAGTCTTATGATCAACGATCATAACTATTTTTGAGATCTCTAAGTGATCCTTTTGCAGTCCAATTGCTATGTTGAATGTTCGGGGTACTGTAACATAATTTGATTTATGATAATTAACGAAGATAAATGTAAGTGCAAAAGTGTTTTAGGTCATTTTTGCAAGTTCTAGTCGTATTCTGGTATCTTCGTTTTCCATATTGTAGTTGAAATTTTGGCATTGAAATTTGTAAACGACTTGACATCCTTGATTTGTTTCCCATGGTTGCTTGTGATTTGTTGAGTAGTATTTGTGTAAATTTCAATTCTGCCAATCGACGATTTAGATTTCCAGTCACATGCAACACGTTATTTAATCGG
Source organism: Modiolus philippinarum (assembly GCA_002080025.1). Taxonomy (NCBI): domain Eukaryota; kingdom Metazoa; phylum Mollusca; class Bivalvia; order Mytilida; family Modiolidae; genus Modiolus; species Modiolus philippinarum. The sequence goes on from MJUU01034652.1 coordinate 79,637, forward strand.
TTATACATGTTTATTATCAACAGCACTCACGTGGTGATTTCCATATTGCACAAAACGTCTTTTTGTTACATTTATATCAAAATGAAAAAGTCTTTTCCATTTATTTTTGCCTACAGATGTCATTAACAAAAACTGCTTTGATTTTGTACCTTATATCAGAATTAATATTATCTCTTATAAAATTTATATCAAAAACATTGTTTCTATAGACTGTGACTCCCTAAATGTGCAAGTATAAAGTCTCTATTGTATTTTATGTCAGTAACTGTTCACATGTATGGTTAAAACCTTATTAAAACACATACCGAGACATGCCCTGGTGTATATTAAACTGATCCATTAGAAGTAAATGTTGCAACATATTGACATGGCATTTTCGATATCTAACAAGAGGAATTTGGTTCTTCTTGAGGAAAAGATGACGATAAGGTAGGGATGCACCAGTGTATCTAAAATACACAGCAAGACGTAGAAATAACAACTCCTGATACATGCTGCTTGGCAATTCATCAGTACACGTGATTTTTTTTCTATAACTGCACGAAAGTATGTTTAGCGGAATATTTTTTTTTTCATATTTTATCACTCAATATTGCAAATGGACTTAACGTTCAACTCGATGTGACGTTTCCTATTTATAGATATCGTAATCTTTTAGATATGATTTAAAGGTATAACTTTTTCGACAGTAGGACTATGATAACCAAGGACTTTGAAGAATCAATTCTATGTATCGAACAAAATGAGCAGTATTTTTCTCTTTTCAGATATAGGAATCACAAAAGTGTTAAAAGTAGGTGAGAAACAAAACGTCACGCCAAAAGGGGTTACTTCACAGATAGGAACAACATAGGAAACCCAAAGAAACAAACATTAAAGTACGGCATTTAAAAGAAAAGTGGGACACACATGCATATGAACAACAAGGACCCAATTTAAAAGCAATTATTAAATTCCAACTTTCTCTACCGGTGATCAGGTGCACCGGTAGAGAAAGTAACTCCTGTTCCTAATAAGTCACCTGCTGAGTTGAGTATGCCAATTCCTGTAATGAAAAAAATCCATTACTTCAGCTGTTAAAGAAAAGATCTGCTGTCATCTTGCAAAAACTTCAGTGATTAATTTAAGTTATGGGTAACATTCCCTTGTTTACACAAAATTTATGTCACTTCGGTGCAAAACAAATTGCAATTACAAATCTTTTAATTATCCCATGTCAATAAGAATATGTATATTGTATGAAATTGTATTTAACTTGATTTGTATGAAAATAAATTTATATTGTGAAACTAATTAGTAATTTAGAGCTTTTAATATCAATAATGGATAATTTGCCAAAAAATATTTTCAGATAAATATTTTAAATATTTATTCAATAACCCTTCTATGATGATTTTGTAGATTGCAATCATACAAAAATACAATTACAACTGAGCTTGACTAGACCTTAAAAAGGGGTAGTTTGGGATAGAAATGACTCCGGAGATATGTCAAAAGGCAGGATAAATATTTAATAAATTCACCTTTAGACCAAATTGGTGTACTATGTTATTGTTAATTCTTCATTGACCATTTATTTCACGCGATTTGATTTTGCTGAGTTTTTTTTATTTATCTTGTGCAATTGCTTTCTTATTCTTTGATTTCGGCTGGACAAAGAAAACAAGGGTAATATCAACAAATTTAAAATAAAAACCTAATTAAAAAATACGGATTTTTTTTCTAAATTTGTCAACTTATTTCATACTTTTTGGAATACCGAAAAGTAACTCAATTAATAAATAAATGTTTTATGCAAAGAAAATAATCTGTTTTTGTTTGGTTATTAATACATGCACTTCATTTGTAGATTTTTTTTCAAAGACCTCGAACTTTCACTTATATTCTTTTTTACCTATAGTTTCTGTTTCTGTTGCTGTACATTTTAAACAAATTGTTCTTTATTGAATCTAGGAGGCTTCTTTTTGTGCATGTGTCTATAGTTGTGCTCGACTACAAGTGTATGGGAAAAAGACAACTTCCGCTTTCAATAAAGAACATAAAAATATAGACATAATAAATATGTTTGTGTAGCTGTTGTGCATTGGGAACAACAAATCAAAATATAAAATACTAATAAAATCTAAAACATTTATTGGGGTAATAACAAAATTACAGAAAAGAATTGTCAATAGCCAAAGTCCAAGAGGCAAATAGACAAAGCAGGACTGGTGCAAAACCATCGGGAAAATGTTAAACGCAATGGTCCTAACATGGTACAGGTATTTCAAAAGAAATGGTGGGTGAAACCGATTTTTAGGAGCACCAAACCACCCCTTCCATGTATTGCGGTAGGTTCTGGTAGCAATTCAACAGCAATTGCTTTTAAAATATTGTAGACAAATAAAGAAATGTTTATCGAAGTTTCTACTAAATAATGAATCTTGTATCATAGTTCGGTCCGACACTTCAAATTTCTACAATGAACTTAATTCATATCAATTTAGAACTTTTTAATGATCTTGTAGAAGGATTTTCGAAGGAGGTCATGAATATAATTATATCTCATTAGAAAGTCTGTATACTTTGTCGAACCAACTGTGAAAACATACACAATAATACTGTCCATGTTAGGGACACTTGTCAAATATGAAACTGTAGACCTTGCTTACACACGGAACTCTAATTTTCATTTGTCTCTTGTTTTCTGGTGGTTTAATTTAGGTAAAATAAATTTAAGCATTAGGACGACCGTATTTGAAAAAAATAGTAGGTCCGTGGGTACTGTACTACAAATATTATTAACCACATATCTGATGTTATGTCAGGTTATTGTCTGCAAGACAAAAATTCTAACTTAAAATCCTAAATAACTAGTAATAGCTGAAGCATGTAACATATCTACAAATATCTCATTATTCCATTTTGTTTCAATTTAATTTTGCTTAAATTGTAAGCTACAGACCTAAGTAGACAATAAATAGATTTTAATTTAATCGTAACAAATCTTTTAAATAACCCCCTATCAAAAGACAAGTGCATATTTATTAGCAATGTCATTTACATGTCAAAAATAAGTAATAAATTTACTGTTACTACACAATTAATTCACGGAAACTTGTATATATACTGATTTTACCACCGGTTGGCCCTTTATACCAAATATTTTTCCTCAGCGTCAGCATGGGGTTTTAACAACAATGAAAGCGTTGTTCCATGTGCTAAATTTTACCCTGTATTTATCAGGATTTTGCCCCATGTATATTTACTGCATATCCCTTTTATAGTTTGTATCTAATTTTTAACAAGACATTGCTCTATTTCACCACTGGGTTGATGCCACTGCTGGTGGACTGATAGTCCCCGAGGGTATTCACCAGCCCAGTAGGCAGTTTTTCGGTGCTGACCCGAAAGCCGATTCATTTGAAAACTTGCAAAATCTAAATTTTTGTAAATTTTGTTGAAAACTAAGGAGTATCTCCCTCATGCAAAGCTCTGTCCTTAGCTGATTTTGGCTTTACATTTAGATCTTATTGGTTATTTGTTCTCTATCAGTTTTAAACAAATTTGAGTTAATGGTTTTCAATATGTTTAGATTTTATCTGCACTGATGAGACAAAAGTTGTCGAAATGGCTATATGCAGAAATTAAATTTGCAGCAAGTTTGGTAATTAGTTATTTCAAACGTATTCTTCATAAAAATTGTAAAGAGAAGAGACAATAGTAAGTAACTACAATGACCAGAAATTAAAATCACATGTAACAATCCCAAAAGGAACTGTACTAGAAAAAAACCAAACATAATAGACCAGATATAAACTTAACGAGACATTTGAGATAACCAGAATTTGTACCGGAAATAGCAAGAGCAATTATAACAAAGTGAAATCATTTTTGAGGGTCAAGCCAGTTTATGGGTACCCAAACCTCCTCTTTCTGTATCCCGTTTACAAATAGCACAGTATACATACCAATATCACCAAATAAATGTAGATAACTAGCTCTGAGGTCATTATCTTAAAAAAGAAAAGAATAGGACAAAACGTAATTTAGAAAAAGTGGTCAAAGATTGCTCGCCACTAGCGAAAGTGCCGCTAAGATCGAGGAAGCTAGTCTGCTGGTAAAACATTCTCGCACTACGGAAAATCAAACTTAACACTTCCTGACGGCTTTGGTTAGAGTCGTCATATTTCTGTGGGCATCGGCAGTATCAGTGAGACACCAGCATACTTGTAAAACCTTCAGGTCATTGGATCCCAAGACAAGTTTTTTTTTCTGTATCATTAATTTCTTTAATGTTACATTTTGTATGATGGAGCATTTAGTAAAATTACAAACGGGGTGAAAACAGAATTACCGACAATCGCTGTCAAGAGCCGAAGTCCTTGAGACAAAAAGATAAATCAGGTGAAAACAACGGAAAAAGGTGTCTGAGGATAAGAAAATTACACTCGCAACCAAACAGATCTTTCAAAACAGTACATACCTCACTGATAGTATGACTTGTGTCGTTAGTGGGGAAGGGCATGCATACTCTTCGGGAACACCTGATGTAACTCCCGGTTTTCATGGGAGCACACACAATGAGTGCATCAGTTCTTATTGTCGTCTTTTAATTTCCGTGCCTTGTGGCTGTCTCACGTCCTTGTCTTGTGTTTTTCTCTATTGTTACCATGCCTTTGGACTTTGATTTTTGTGATCATCACTTCCTTTGTTCCTTAAGTATTCCACTGCTGTTGTTTCCTTGGGTTTGATTCAAATAACTATAATGTATTTGTTGATTAGTAATTGAAGAGAAACAAAATTTTCACCGACAAGAGTTATTGCTCGTTGACTACAAGGGATTGCTGGTTTCAAATATCTGATGATTTGTCGATTTCCATTGCAGATACAAAAAATGATCATTTACATTTGTATTATTTGTATAATTTCTTTGCGTCACGCCTGAATTAGTTGTCAAAACAACGTGATTATTTCTTGTGTTGGCTCTTCTTAAATATTTCGATTGGAAAAATTGAAGGAAACGATTTGCAAGACATTGAATAAGAACATTTTATACAATGATGTTAGTTTTTCATCTTGAAATTTGTCGAGATAAAATTGTTCTGTTCTTACTATTGAAACAAATACCTATATTTTTGTACTGTTATGTTCAACCAATTCGTCTGTTTGGAGTGCCAACTTACAATAAATGGAACCAAATACGTAAAGAAAACGAAATAAATTAGAGTTAAAAACATATTCAAAAGTGTTCAAGTTTTGCCCTGTAACTTCTGAATTTATTAACTTTAAATTTTTAAATAAACGGATACTTAAAATCGCGAAATTCTTGATGATATGTTTTATTATGTAATATTTTTGGATGTTTTATTTGGTGGTTATGTGTCTTTTTCCATTCGGTTATAAAGCCAAAGTTATAAGTTAAACAAAGGGGAACATTAAAACATAGTTTGGCAGAACAAAGACTTAAAGTAAACAATACTTTATATAAGGACAACACTGTTAGGGCAAGTACAAATATTTGGATTATAACTCGGTTTTGTCGGTAATGATTAGACTAGAGAAATGCACGATTTTTTATGTATTGAATCGAGTCGGTTATCAAGGTTTTCACCTTCGGAAGAACCGTTCAGCACATGCCTATTAAACACCAGTAACTCAGGTCTGAAGGAAAGAAGATGTAGTTTCACTGGCTACGATTTTTATTTTAAACATATCTCACATTACAGGTGCTGCAGGATGAAACGGATACCATTTCAACACTACCAGTTGCAAATATTTCAGAGATTTTAAATATTTTAGACTGCATCTTCGTATGGTGTCAAAATATGAAAAGTGGTTATTATCAAGACGAGCCCAAAAAGAGATTAATGGGTTGAAATGTATATGCAATTGGCCATGCTGTTATTTGAAAAGATTACATTACTTAAGGAAATATCTTTAAATATGTACCCCCACTCCGAAGCAGGCGGGGTATACTGTTTAATCCATGTCCGTCATTTCGTACGTCTATCAATCACAACTTTCGTCAAACGTTTCCTTGCATTGCTAAATAATACAATAGTGAAGTTTTTGTCATAATCTTTGTATGGTAATGCCGTATAATGAGATGCGTTGTTAGACCTGTCGGTGTACTACTTTGTGTTTCATTAATTGTTTAATTTTTTACGCCTATTTCCATTTATTATTGAGTAACTGTGTCAGGATTTTCTCATCAATGCTTAATGAAAAATATTTTGTAACAAACTTTGTACGGTCTTGCAATATTTTGGGACGCATTTCATGTATTTTGAAAAAAAACTACTTCCTGTTAACTGAGTTGGTCAATTTTGCTCAATTCAAGCAGTATTTTTCGTAATCACTTTCTCTACAATGGTAAATGTTCCTTTTTCAATTTGATAAATGGGGTTAATTACAAAACTGTCAAGAGTAAAATTTCAAAAGGTAGAAAGACAAAGCATGTGGAAAACCATCAGAAATTTGTCGACCGCAATGGTCCTGACTTGGTATAGGAGAATGTGGGAATGTTTTGTACACAAACGTTTTGTCAAGGGCTACTCACATCACTACAGATAACTTCTTTTTACCATTTTTGTTACTTTTTTATTACAAATTGATAAAAGAGAAAGCTAATATTGATAACATACTCATTTAGTGCACCTTGATGTGTATTCAAGTAATCCACTGCATATAAACAGAATATAATCATTTATATAAATCGACTTTTCCGCCGAAGGTAGGTCTTTTTAAGTAATATTTTTCATATCCAAAATTTAAGTTAACTTCAGAACTGATGCTCTTCAACAACAGATCCTTATATAATTTTATAATACAATTATCACCCTAGAAAGTGTGTGACACAGCGGCTTTTCTCTCCGTTATAGTAAGACATTGATTTCAAGGGGAGAGAAACTGCTTTGTCAAAAACTGTCTAGGGTAGTAACTCTTATATTATATCTAAACAGCAGCCTCTCTATTTGCGCAAGTAAACTACATTATGTCATATACAGTCATTTATATATATTTCAAACTAACGACGTCCGCTTCACTTTTTAAATCATCATTTTCACCGATATATTCTATAATCTTCGGCTTGTTATATGTTGAAGTATAAAAACAATAACAGTACATTGACTTGACATTAACGGAATATAAGGATTCGGCTCGAAACGGTGAAAATGCTCCCCAGAGGCTCCCATTTTCCCGCGTTCCCGAGCCTCATCCTTATATTGCTTTTATGGCAAGTCAATTAACTGTTATTGTCCATCGAATTTTCTTTTTAACCGGTTGATCTTCGTATGCGATCCAACGTTAAACGGTTGAACCAGCGAAATATCAAATGTCATATAACAAAATTTGAATAAATCAGATTATAGATATTTAAATGAGTAAATAATTATAGATTACACCACGAAATCCCGTTCATTACCATATTTCATCCACTAGAGATAGTTAAATTTTAAAATTTTAATTGCGAGGCTTGCCGAGCATTTTAAAATTTTTAGATTTAACTATCGAGAGTGGATAAAATATGGTAATAATCGGGATGAAGCGGTATAATCTTTTTCTCTAATGATCAATGTAGCACGGGGCTTTATTCAAATTACGGTGAATAAAAAAAATTATCTAACAGGTCGAAACCGGTTTAAACTTGACATCTCATTAGAGAATATTTCATCTACAATAATTGATTATTGTCCTATAAATGAACAAAATAGAGTCCCAGTAATGTATTCGCAGTTTTAAGTAGTAATGGTATGGAGTAACATGTAAATTTATTGAGAAATGCACTAATAAAATATGAATATAGAAGTATTTTGTGTTTTTTGAATCAGAAACCTTCTATGGGTAAATGTATAGATATGAGACTAAGAAATGTTGTACTTGATAAAGACCAAAAAAATGTAAAAACAATATCAACAAACAATTCATAACACTCAGCTAAATTGACACTCCCAGATGAACCCCTTCAATTTCTTTCAAATCAAACACTGAAAAGGTGTCAGTGAAGTAAAACCAAAAAGTGTAGTTGAACATAAACGTAATACAACATTCTAATACACTTGGTCATAAATATGGAATATTCGTATTTTCTGAGCGAAATTTTGAAGTTTGGAAGCATTATACACAAAAAAGTGTTTTATTATCTTCTTTACATCCCCTATAAAAAAAGAATGCAAGTTACGTCCCAGTTTTTCTGGATCTTTAATCAATTTCTAGCATTTTTAACAAAATTTTACCGTAAGAACGAGGATTAGAAATGCCCATAGTAATAAGCTGTTTGCGAGTAACGCCATATTCAGATATGAAATGTTTATATCTTTTATATAACTTCTTAAAAGTATTCAACAACTTATGAAATCTGTAACCCTGTTGTGAAAATTTGGCTGTGATAGTAAGGTTACGTACATTAAAATCGTCAAGAGGAGAACAAATGCGTGCGAATCGTACTAGTTGAGAAATATACACACCGTAGGATGGAGTTAGAGGATTTTCGTCGTCAAGAAAGGGAAATTAGTAATAGTGAAATCAGAATCGTTCCTTTTGTCCTATATTTTAGTTTTTATTTTATCAATAATGATAGTTAGACCCAGAAAAGGTCAGTTTTTTGAGTCATTGTAAGCTTTATTTAATTTCAGATCTTGTGGCTAAATCATGTCTACATAATTTAAGAACTGGTGTTTGTCAATGGTAAGGATACCTTCAATATACGTACTATTAACATTGAAATAGAAATAAGTTTATCGCTATTTATTATGGTTCCGTTTGGAATTTTTTTTTCAGAAGTCTCGTTCGTAAAAGATTAGAAAAACATCTGCAATGAGAGGTACACAATTTGTACCCATGGGAATACCTATGACCTGTTGATACATAGTGTTGCCAAAACGAACAAAAATGTTGTCAAGCAAAAGATTAAGTGCTTTAATCATATCATCACATGCTCAGGAACAATGATTATTATAGGAGATATATGAGAAGAATCCGTGTTTTTTGTTAGAACAAATGAACTGCAGACCAGAAAATTTAGAAGACCATTTAATAAGTTGTCCCAATTTGGATTTAATCAAATTATGTTGAAATGTTGCCTAAAGTGTGGCAAAATCATAGCTGTCAATGGATGAGACCGGTTTTTGAATAGATTATAGTTTATATAACACTTCAATAGAATTTTTCACACTCGAAAAGTAATTTATTGCAAAGTTTTTAGAAGTTTTTCCACAGTATTTAATAACCAACTCCAACTAATGAACTAGTTAAATGGATTAAATTAGTAATAGAACACTTACTAGATGTCGAAATGAAGGGATATTTGTGAAGTTTAGGAACCCAGTACATAGTAGGCAAAGTGATATCTTTAGGTGGAATTTTTAGCATTTCTGTATCCTTGTAGTGTTGTTTAGTGAACGATTTTTCGTCCCAATTGGTACGCTTGAAAGTGTTTGACTTTTCCAGTTCGGTTAGTTGGACGTCGATAAAGTATTTCTTTCACGCGATAGCAATGTTGGTGGAAGCCTTGTCAACAGGTACAAACACGTTTTTTTTTACCAAGATCCTCCAATTTTGACCTGATCTTATTTACAGACAGCTAAGGAGGTGACTCAATATAATCAACTTCATAAAAATCTATTCTGTTGGTGACCTTGGTAATAATTCTCTCTTTAAACAAATTTAGAGCATGTTTCACCATTTCTTACAATAATTGGTTACTGCGTCTTTAATCATATCAAAACACGCTTCCTAGTTTATTGTTTTTAAGGAAGGCGATATCTAGGGTTTCTAAAGCATCGGCGAACTTCTTTATCTTCAATGATGTAAAGATCCACCGTAAATATATGTCCGCGAGGATAATAGCGATATGGCGACGTGGAACAGTCTCAGCTGCTAGGGTAGTTTTTCTCGAAATCGGTATCACATGTAATAGAAGAGTAATTGAAAACAAAGGTTTCAAGTAGGTTTTTTATATGAAAAGGAAATGTCAGGCATGTCCTGGTTGTCAAAATAGACGGGTAGAAGCTAATGAATATATTGGTCCCGAAAAATGCCTGCAATACCAATAAGGTCAATTCCTTTATTAATATATTTAATTTTCTAAAACCGTTTTACGTGTTCACTGGGTTTGTCGATTCTTGGATGAAGTCGATGACAGCATAAAGCAGCAATAATATTTAACATTTATAGAGCGGACTATTAACAGACATAGTATCACACTCCAAAAGATTTAATAAAGTTGTGTAACAGGAATAAACAAAAGTTAAGGGATTAAGATATGTCCTTTTCAAACTCGCTTGAGCTCAGATTCGGTGTAGTGTTTGCATTGTCTTTATTACGGAATCCCATAAGAACTAATTTTATCGGGTGTTGGAATCTCCGGGTATAACTTATAAAATACATGTACTTTGCTTTCCTTGCTATGATGTAATTCTAAGTGCGAAATTTATTTGATCGGCTATTAATAAAATATTTGAAATGTTGGAATGTTTAATAGTTTAAGCTCTAAGTAAAACAAAATTGTGAAAAGAGACATCCTATCAAAGTCATATAAATCTCCAGGTTAATAAATTTACATAGAAATAAACTTGTCACTCAGCTATTAACTAAATCGATCGCATGTCGCGTGCTTTCACTTGCAACATAATGATTTAAATTTTTGTGCTTCTGTTGATAAAATGATTTTAAGTTTTGAGTGCAAGAAGTGTTGAAATTTAGTTTAATGTAGGAACCCTGGCCACGGATTAAAAAAGGCAATTACACAAGGAGTTGTCTATTTGCATTGAAGAAATAAAGCATAAATGTTCATATATTGGAAGAAAGCGCAATAACTCCAAACAGATATTAGAGAGACTTTAGATTCTCGGCTCTTTTGAGTTATTTATGTAGACATAGTATCTATCTGTCTTTCATGCCTCATGAACTCTTATTTCCAGTGAATGGATGCCATGAGGGACATTACAGTAACCGCAAATATCCCTGAAATGGGTACTGTATTGTACCCATGGCAACCTAACAGTCGCAAAAAGACAGATTTTGGTGAGGGTGGGCTGTCATTGATGGCCCTCACTCCAATACCTGAATTCTCAAATTTGTGGACTCTTTACGTACAGAAGACGTCTAAAATGTCATCTCTGCATGTTTTCATGGGAACCTAAAACTCAAAAATGACAAAAATTGCCATTTTTGAGTAGGGGTACCCTCACATCGGCCCAATGTTATTTAAATTATGGGTCCTGTCACCCTAAGTCATGCAAGGATGCCATTCCAAAGTCACAATTCTTCCAACTTTGTCGGATGAGTAGTTACGAAAGGACTTCAGGACTCAGTGAAACAGAATGAAATCCTTTTTGTTAAGAGAGTCTACCCCAGCAAATATTTGGATCGAGCTATGAATTCAGTTTCCCGATTGACCAGATCTAAGGCCATGTAGGAGAGGGTGAAAACAACGACAACCGTGTCGGTCCTGACATACCACCCTCATAACAAAGCTGTCAAAAGCATTTTGATACGCAACTTAAAATCTATATTTGTCAAGGACGAACATACATGTATATCTGCAGTTTCCAGGATTTGCCCCTACTGCAGATTAAAGAAAAGGGAAGATTCTAAACAGCACCTGTAACTAGGTCTTTCAAAAGTGCTACTCCTATTAATCCCTGGGCGCTACAAAATGTATACGATCCCGCTGTTTGACGTGTCCTTTTACTTGCGAAACTGATGAAGTCTTAGGGCCGGCTAATGTTTTCAAACTAAAAAATGCTTTCACGTGTACTACTAAAAACGCAGTGTATGCTGTCGGCTGCAAATGCTGCTGGGTGATCTATTTTGGTGAGTCCTGTCGAAGTTTGGGTGATCGCTTTGTTGTACATAAACAGATTGTCGCCAATGAAAAAGATTATCCAGTAGATAAATATTATCAACCACAGCATACTGGACATGCATGTAACTGTCCTTCTAAAAATTTGCGCAGGTGAGAAACAACAACAGTTCTTTGAACAAAAAATCATCTATTTTCTTAGAACTGCTCGACCCCTTGGCATGAATATTAAGAAACAGTCATGTATTGAAATTAATAGCTTTCATAGTACAGAAAAATGTTAAAATTTTGATAATGTTCAGGATTTGGCACGATTTTTTTATCTGTGAAACGCCATTGGGTCTCCCTTTTCTCGTCATTTTTACATTCTGCTACGTAAATCAACCTGGAAGCCCCCTAGTCGAAAGCCATACGGCCAAAACGTTGGGCAATTAACCTTTTCTTTCTCTCCTTTGTCTTCTTTTAGATGTTTTTTTTTATTTGTATATTTTTGTGTATTTTACTTTTTAATTGTGGCCTACTAAACTATTTTTATTTTATTCCATAGTTAATTTGTAGCCGTTGCACAGCATATATTTTTATATAAAAAAACATGTTTATGTTTTTCTTCAAGAAAAAAGATTGAAAACTAAACCAAATTGTCAAAATTTTGTTACGCAATGAATTCGGATTTCTGTAGACTATTCAACGTCTTTTTACGTGATGGTTACCACAAGATTAAAGGTGCTAAATGGAGTAGTTGTCGGAGAAGTAATGAACATCTAATCCATCAGACTTAAAGTTACTGGCTTCAATTTTAATTTGAACATAATGGGTGATGCATGCATAGCAGGAGATACAATCCTGTCTGTAAACCTGGTCTCACTCCTTTGGAAATTCATGTGTACAATCCATCTAATTTCTCATTGTTGCATCTGTAAACTATGCGATTCGAAATAGGTACACTACTCCTCCTTGTATCCTATCCTACATATGCACTCATCTCTGATAATATGTCAGTGCTAAGGTTAAATGTGATCAAATTGCCCTACATTTGCGCTTGTCATACTGAACAATTTAAGTTTACATCAGATCTAATGTACCTGACTTAAACATCCAGACAATATTGGATCACTGAATAATATTCCTGCTTGATCAACTTCCATTCATAAGACAACGCATCTACACAAATACCCGGCACCTGAATCGGTTTTCAGGGGCTCTGGCTACAGAGCTGCAGGGTGCATCCCCAGGTGGTGGATAGGGGAATGCCCTGTCTTTGCGGGGTAGTCAGGTCATAATATGGAAAGCCTGACAGCGAACAATTGTTGCCAAACGGTGTGGAGAAACGCCACACTCCGTGCAGTAAAATTAAAGAACCCTTCTATATTTCTCTAAAGAGAGCAGGCGCATTGGGTGTTGTATAGAAGGCTAAATTTCCAGCCTCTACCCATTTCAATCAAAAGTCGTTACCCTGTTGTCCCTTCCTCCTTTATTTCTTTTTTCTTTTAAATACATTTTTTTTAATTTATTAACTTGTTCTCGTCCTGATATAGCTGAAATGCTGCTCATTGGACGTTAAACTCTAATTAATCAATCAATCAATATTTCTCTAAAGAGAGCAGACGCATTGGGTGTCGTATAGAAGGCAAAATTTCCTGCCCCTACACATTTCTCCCCTTTTCCAGTGGCAATCAAAACTCGTTGCCCCGGTTGTCCATTTCTCCATTATTTCTTTCTTAAAATTTTGTTGATTTGATCAACTTGTTATCGTCTTGATATAGCTGAAAAATTGCTCATTGGACGTTAAACTCTTACTAATCAATCTACACAAATATCCCCTTGAAAAACACGAAATATGGTTTCTTTTCACGCACCATAGTGGAATTAAGGCTAACCTTAAGTGGATTTGCTGCTCAATTTGAAAATAAATAGGATTTGAAATAAACGTGATTCTTTGATAGAAAATTAAATAAGAAGTGAAATATATGATATTCTGATTATCTCATTTTTGAAATGTAAATGATTGAACATTTGGCGGAAAACGAACTCCTATGCTATGAATTTGTCCAAGGATTAAAATTATGGAAGATTTGACCATAATGTATTTGACAGAGTGAATAGAATTTCATGCGAATTTTAACAGAACGATTTTAAAGATTTATAAAACTGAATTATTGAAAAAATAAAGGGATACAAGGGGAAATTATAATGCTTTTAAATGGATAAAATCAGAGGATTCAGAAAATCTGAACGAAATCCCAAAACATGAGGAGCGAGCCTGCTCACGGCGGCTCACTACTAATGTTGTTTATATCAAGGATGTTTTGAGACCTATTCTAATTGATAAGCATTATCGACTTAATAAAATGGTAAAATGAAATATATAGGTCCGTATGCTTTTAACGGGGATACACGGACAATATATTTCTGTGAATTTTCCCTTTGTTTAACGACATGTAAATTTTCTGATGACTGAAAAATTGCTAATGTCATTCCAGTCCTCAAAAAGGGAGATAATTCTTTGCCGTCTGAACTATCGACCGATTTTTTTTTTTTTTAAGTTGTGTTGGCAAAATAATGGAACGGGTAATTACAAATATGTATACAATCATTTACAGAAGGAAAAAACTGATATATCAATATCAGTCCGGTTCCTCCCAAATAATCTACCGTCCACCATTTTATAGAAATTTACAATTGCATTTGAAACCGCTAGAACAAAACGAGATGACATGCTTAAGCGTTCGACAAGGTTTAATCGAGGCTCATTAAACAAATTGAAATCATTTGGAATAGACGGAGGATTACTTGCTTGGTTTTACATCTACTTATTTAAACGATATGTTTACTATTAAAATTGGTAATTTTCCCCGAATCCTGTTTCATTTTCTCTTTAATCGTACTGCAACCGAGAACATGAAGATATTTAAAACTGTAATACTATTTCTTTTTGAATTAACCATTCGGTTCTTACTTACTTATCCTACATCTTACATTATAATTTAAAGATGATCTCTGCAAATAAGTAAATAATAAATTTTATGTATCCGGTAGCAAAGACGGAAAGAGTAACTATTTTGACAGTTGCTTTGATACGTTGATACTAAATGCATAAAATTACATATTATGACAATAGAAATAGACCTGTTATCGGCCACTCAGATATTAAGTATCAGAAAATGATAAATTATTTAAACTTGTTTACTTTACCAGCCCTCGATTATCAAACTGTAATGTACAAAGCATGTTTAAGAGATCTCTTCCGGGTATGGATTTGATCGACAAGTTTTGTTGCTGGTAAAACCACCTGCAATAGTAATGGTGAACTTCCTAGTATAAAGCTTTACGAAGATCGAAAGTAACAGTCACAAATAAAAATTGACATTTTCAGCTAGCTTTCACATCTTCGTCGATTATCGGTTTCGACTTGACCAATCATTGACTCAGTTAAAAAATAAGTTGTCGAAATGCTTATATGCAGAAGGTGACTTCACAGTAACTTTAGTATTGGGTTATTGGTACCTGATGTCACAACACAAGTGCCTTACTTTTGAATGTTGCCTTTGCATTACCGTGTGTTATGGTTGTCTCGTGTCTTTCATTTTTCCACATTCTCGAATTGCCCATGTCTTGATTTTTATTTAACCGTACTTTGCATTGTTTCTTTGCTATTCTGCTGTCGTGCCGTCTGTTAAAACAATTCAGTACGTGAAAGAAGTCCAACATATTTGAAATTAAAAGTGCAAATTGAGGCACAGAACAAATTTGACCGTAATGTACATGTACTTGACAATATTATGAACAAACTGTTCCTGTATTGGCCTTAAATCTCGAAAGATCTGCTCTATTTGCTTCAAGTTTCACAGAGTGGAGCGCAACTGTTGTTGATCTATGATCGTCAATGGTGACTTTTAACTGTTTAATCTTCTTGTATGAAAATGCTACAGTACTGTGCAACGTAGCCCTTACAGAAAAAACGACCAGTCACTCGTCATCCGTTCGTCCGAGAGCAGTCAGCGGTCAGTCAGCGATCAGTTAATTAACGTGACGACTTCTTATTCGTACAACCCGTCAATTGACGTGAAACGTGACGGATGGCGAGAACCCTATTCGTCCAACTCGCGTCCAGATTCGTTCATATATCACGTAATATCTCGGGTCAAAGATTTTGCGAAATATAGATTCGTTTCACTCAGTGCATACACGATCGGTACATAATCGCAACAGATCAATCTTTTTGCTATTAGTAAATAATTGCTTATCTTTTTTTTTTCATGACGCCTTAAATAAAATAAAGTTCGAAAGGAACTGCTGCATTGACGGGTGTTATTCATCAAAATTTGTCATTTTCATCGAGTTTTAAACAAAATAATGTGTAAAGGGAAAATTTCTCATTGATCGGTGTATTTGTAATGACTTAAAGTTTTACAAGTCAGTTTAATTATTTATTTTGGGTATATTGGAATTTTAAGCAAACTTATGTATATAACAAAAGTTTTGCACTGACTTGTAGATTTGCAATGACTCAAATGAAGGTTTATAAGTGTTTTTTTTACCAAAACTGTTTATTTCTATGGAATTTTGAAAATAATGTGTAAAATGAAAGTTTTGCACTGATCAGTGCATTTGTTATGACTAAAATAAAGATTTCTTAGTGATCTTATATTAAAATCTTTCATTTTAATATGGAATTGAGAACAAAAAACTGTGTAAGAGAAAAGTTTCGCACTGACCGGTGTATATGTCATGATTAAAATGAACATTTACAAGTGATCTTTAATCATATTTTTTTTTCATTTCACTGAAAATTTAACAAAATAATGTGTTTAAAGGAAAGTTTCGCACTGACCGGTGTATATGAAATGACTAAAATGAAGATTTATTAGTAATTTTTTATCATATTTTTCATTTTCATGGAATTTTTAACAAAATAATGTGTAAAAAGAGAGTTCCACAATGACGGGTGTATATGTAATGACTAAAATGAAGATTCATAAGTAATTTTTTATCACATTTTTTTTCATTTTTATGGAATTTTTAACAAAGTAATGTCTAAAAAGAAAGTTTGGCACTGACCGTTGTCTATGTAATGACTAAAATGAAGATTCTTAAGTAATTTTTTTATCACATTTTTTTTCATTTTCATGGAATATTTAACAAAATAATGTGAAAAAGGCAAGTTTCGCACTGACCGGTGCATTTGTAATGACTAAAATGAAGAATTAATGGTAATTTTTTCTCACATTTTTTATTTTCTTGTAATTTAAAACAAAATAATGTGTAAAAGAAAAGTTTCACATCGCCCAGTGTATAAGTAATGACTAAAATGAAGATTCATTGGTAATTTTTTATCACATTTTTCATTTTCATGTAATTTTAAACAAAATAATGTGTAAAAGGAAAGTTTCACAGACCGGTGTATATGTAATGATTATAATGAAGGTTTATTAGTAAATTTTTATCACATGTTTTTCATTTTCATGTAATTTTAACAAAACAATGTGTAAAAGGAAAGTTCCACACTGACCTGTGTACATGCAATGACTGAAATGAAGATTCGTTAGTAATTTGTTCATCACAGGGTTTCATTTTCATGGAATATTTAACAAAGTAATGTGTAAAAGGAAAGTTTCACATTGACAGGTGTCTATGTAATGACTAAAATGAAGATTTATAAGTAATAGGTGATTTCCAGGTTCATGGTAGGTTCTGGTTTGCACTCCCTAATTTATCACTTTGTAAAAGTTATCTTTCTTGGATGTGGACAACCACAAATATTTAAGACTTCAAAGTAGGTGTTTTATTCAAACAGATCTAGTTGAATTAATCTTAAGTGATTTTGTACTGATTGTTGAATCTTAAAAATCATCTGATATAAAAATATTTTCTTTTATACTATCATTTATTTTACTTAAGAACCATGAAATCAGTTGCTTGTCACTGACAGAAATATTGAATTTCCTTTGACCATATCTCTAATGAAATGTTCCAAAATGTTTTACTCCTGTTGCTTCATATGTTGGCAACTTTGATTTTCTCAAAAATAATTCCGTTTTTGAAAGAATCATGCTATAATATTTCTATTTTCCTTGGTGCTCATTACCACAAGGAATCGGGAACCAGTTTTTGTCCACACCGGCATCAGTCTAAAAGTATAAATTAAGGACTGCAGACCATGAACTTGGATATGGTCTATTTTTTATCACACTTTTTCATTTTCATGGAATTTTTAACAAACAAATGTGTAAAAGGCAAGTCTCGTACTGACCTGTGTAATTGCATTGACTACAATGAACTCCAAGATATATTATAATTTTTTATCACATTTTTTCCTTTTCATGTAATTTCTAACAAAATAATGTGTAAAAGGAAAGTTCCACACTGACCGGTGTATATGTAATGACTGAAATGAAGATTCATAAATAATTTTCTATCACAGTTTTTATTTCCATATAATTTTTAACAAAGTAATGTGTAAAATAAAAGTTTTGCACTGACTATGTAATAACTAAACTGAAGGTTCATAAGTAATTTTTTTATCACATTTTTTCATTTTCTTGGAATTTTTAACAAAATAATGTGTAAAAGGCAAGTTTCGCTCTGACCGGTGTATTTGTAATGACTGAAATGAAGCTTTATTAGTAATTTTTTAACACATTTTTACATTTTCATTTAATTTTTAACATAATAATGTTTAAAAGGAAAGTTCCACACTGAACGGTGAATGTGTAATGACTGTGATAAAAAATTAAATATTAATTTTTTATCACATTTTTCATTTTCATGGAAATTTTAACAAAATAATGTGTAAAAGAAAAGTTTTGCACTGACCAGTGTATATGTAATGACTAAAGTGAAGATTCATAAGTAATTGTTTTTTTATCACATTTTTTTCATTTTCATGAAATTTTTAACAAAATAATGTTTGAAAGGAAAGTTCGACACTGACTAGTATATTTGTAATGACTAAAATTAAGATTCATAAGTAATTTTTTTATCACGTTTTTTTCATTTTCATGTATTTTTTAACAAGATAATGTGTAAAAGGAAAGTTCAACACTGACCAGTGAATGTGTAATGACTAAAATATAGATTCAATAGTAATTTTCTATCACATTTTTTTCATTTTCATGGAATTTTCAGCAAATTATGTGTAAAAGGAAAGTTTCACACTGACCGTTGTATTTGTTACGACTAAAATGAAGATTTATTAGTAAATTTTTGTCCCATTTGTTTCATTTTCATGTAATTTTAACAAACTAATGTGTAAAAGGAAAGTTTTGCACTGACAATGTATATGAAATGACTAAAATGAAGATTCATTAGTAATTTTTTATCACATTTTTTTCATTTCATGGAATTTTTAGCAAAATAATATGTAAAAGGAAAGTTTCGCACTGACCGATGTATTTTCAATGACTAAAGTGAAGATTTTATCACATTTTTTTTCATTTTCATATAATTTAAAAAAAAATAATGTGTAAAAGGAAAGATCCACACTGGCCGGTGTATATGTAATGACTAATATGAAGATTCATAAATAATTTTTTATTTCATTTTTTCATTTACATGGAATTTTTAACGTAGTAATGTGTTAAAAGAAGGTTTCGTACTGACCGGTGTGTATGTAATGACTAAAATGAAAATAACATTTAGTAATAGGTAATTTTGTTATCACATTTTTTTTTTTTCATTTTCATTGAATTGTTAACAAAATAATGTGTTAAAGGAAAGTATTTGTAATAACTTGAATAAAGATTCATAAGTAAATTTTTATCACAAGTAATTTTTTATCACATTTTTTCATTTTCATGTAATTTTTAACAAAATAATGTGTGAAAGGCAAGTTTCTCACTGACCGGTTTATTTGTAATGACTAAAATGAAGATTTATTAGAAATTTTTATATCACATTTTTTCATTTTCATATAATTTTAACAAAATAATGTATAAAGGGAAAGTTCCACACTGACCGGTGTTTATGTTATGACTTAAACAACGACAGTAAAATACCGAAGGAACAAAGGAGGGAAATCCACAAAAATGGAAGTCCAAAGACATGGCCAAAACGAGAACACAGAAAATAAAGGCGCCAGACACAAAACAATGACGTTATACAGACACAAAGCACAGAAATAGAAATCACAACATTCAAAACAAAGGCACTCACAGTGTGAACTCTAGTGAAACTGAGAGTGACATCAGGTGCTCCGGAAGGGTATGCATGTCCTGCTCTGTTAACAGTACCCGTCACACGGTAAGTGAGGAATATATGTTTTTGAAAGGTCTGTTAGGTAGCTAATTGATTAATGTCTTTTGCTTACCCTGAGACAAAACCAATTAAAATCAAGGTACGTGTTACTACTCTAACCCTAAAACAGTACCAAGTTAAATTTTGAAAAAGCTTTTGTAATCAACCAGTATTCAAACAAAGACAAGGACAGATCGGTGCAACAAACATAACTAACAAAGACAAAACTAAAATATAACAAGACAACACAAAAAACTAAAGCACTCACAGTGTGAACTCCCATAAAGCCGAGAGCGACATCAGGTGGTCCGGAAGGGTAAGCATGTCCTGCTCTGTTAACAGCACCCGTCACACTGTGAGTGAGTCGATCCGGGAAAATGTCAAAGTCGGTAGTCAAATCCGGGAAGACGTGAATCTAGCTGAAAATGTCCACTTTCATTTGAGATACTGACACGTCATTTCTTTCAATGATGTTATGGTGACGGCCATAGAATTTCTTGAGGGATGAAATTAACATAGGTTGAACAATTCCCTAACTAAGCAGCTTTTGGGACAGTGTTTTTGCTCTGTTCAAAAAATCACTGTACAAACTACACGCTCGACAGTAATGAATCAACTGTGAAATGTACACTGCATAGGTTGGAGAGGTATGTATATTGCTGCTAAAAAAGGGGAAGTTCACTATTGGGAAATTAAAATCATCACGCTTGTCATATAGCTTAGATTTCAAACGTCCATCTTCGTCAATATACAATTAGAGATCTAGGTACGAAGCTGAAGTAGGCGTTTCAGTTGTTTCTTTAATCTCAAGCTCTAAATTTCAAATTCTAACATTTTGATTACGTCAGTTTCAGTGTACTTCTTGTTTGAATCAGTTTGGTTTTTAACAAAATATGTCTGGTCTTTCCCTATAACTAAATAGGTGTGTCTGCGTTCTCCATTTTTAGTGCAGAAACATTGATGTATTAAATCTGCAATTACCGTTTATTGCGTGGAAGGGTTGTATAAAGAGTAGAAAAGTCAAAAGTTTGAATGCTATGGCAATGAGTAAGACTGGTTCAAGGAGATCTTTGGAATTTTTAAGAATCCACATTTGATTCACACTGCTTGTGGAGTAAGCTTTATTACAGTAATTTTTCAGGCCATCTCTGACTGCGGTCAACAAAATAGTTAGGAGCTGTGAAAGAGGTTTAGTGGTGCATCTGGAAGACCCGGCAATGAATCTCTGTTTGTATGGATTCTTATGTAGTTTAGGTACCCAGTAGATGTAAGGGAGTTGATTGTTTTCATCATTGGCTTTTATGCCAAATGATGCTAAAACTGAAGTGTGATTTTTGTACAGTCTCATCCCTCGATATTGTAGTAGGGGTATAAGTAGGGATTCCAGATGAACTGTCGATGCCCATCTCCTTCACCAGGCAGTCAAGATAGTGTTTCTTACACACAAAGAGTATGTTGTTAGAAGCCTTTTCTGCAGGGACAATGACGTAATTTTCATGGAGGTTGGAAAGAGTTTTTACTACAAGGGGATCTTCAAATATACTGGGATTTCTGGATTTCATTGTTGTTTTTAAGCGCCGGATGCGATTTACAATTAATGACTTTATGGACCTGAACCAGTCGGACAATGTCTCAACGTCCTCTTTCTCTTTCTTTGCCCACTTCCTAGCATAGTCTTCAACTGCATCCATCAAAATCTTGAAATTGTACTTCCAGTTGATGTGCTGGGGCTCACGGAATTTGGGACCTTTTGAGAAGATATCTCATAGTTTCAGGTTGTCTACTATATCAAGGTCACCAGTTATAACGTGTCCAGCCGGACTATAATTGAATGGGGAAGAGGAGCAAGCACAATCAGGTGGTTTGGCTTTAAAGTCATCAATTTGGAAGTTATGCAATACCCGTTTGTAATTGAAAATGGAAGTTGCAATTGGTTTAGTGTAGGAATATGAGATAAGTGGAACTGATTGATCATTAAAATAAGGAGGAATGTTTGATGTCACTGTTTTGCTGTGTAGAATGTTAGCAAGATTTACAGCGTCCAAGCCTTTATTGGCGAATTGAATTTTGATAAATGTCCGGTTATCAGGTTTTTTGGCGGATGTGGTGACAGGCTTGAACAGTCGGTGGTTAGATATATCCAAAACAATCGCTGTTAATTTGTATTCTAGGAATGGCTGTCAGTTACGGATGATGCTAAACATGTTTTGTAGAAGGAATGAAGTTTTGAAAGTGGCAAGGAATACAGTTTGGTACGAAAGTGATGAATACCTAGAGGAATGGTCATGAACGGAAGAAGACCATTAATTGAAATGTCATGCAGACTTGGGGCAGTGTAGTGCCTATGTCCATGACTACGTGGTCTACGTTGGCTTCCATTCAATATATTCATCACATTCACGGAACTGCATCCTGGACTAGATAGATTACCTACACTTTTTATATTGTCATTGCAACCGTAGGGTATTGCGGTCCCCAATTCTCTAATCCAGTATTCCTCCCTTTGTAGACGGTAAGGTGTACTAAGTGTAGGATTATTTGTTTTATGATATATTTTCTCGATAATCCTGACTTTCATGGAATAAAAAAGATAACAGAAAACACCTACAATGGCCGAAAAACATAGCCACATGCCAGAAAGTAAATAGGAACTGCAAAAGAAAAAACCCACAATAAAAATACAAAAGACAAACATAAACAACGATAGGAACTCGGGACAGCCGGACTTAGTACCGGCACTAGCAAAAGCCAGCGGTAGGGTTAAACAATGGAATGGTCATGTTGGTTGAAATGTGCGTAAACATGTCGGGTCTTTTTGTCCCTGACCTCGTATCTTTGTCCGCACATACGTTTGTTCAACCTATCTTTGGTTTCTCCTATATATATTAGTCCACAAAGAGAGCACTCTAAGCCGTAAATGAGATTCTTTGAGGAGCAATTCAGATCGTCGTATGTTCTTGTACAATAAGTTTTGTTTGTTAAATTACTTTTGAAATTTGTGTCTGTGATAAGCATGTTACATGTTTTACAATTTTTTACGCGGCATGACGAAATTGTGCCCTGCGAGTGCTGATCAGGAAAATTTAAAATGTCATGTAATGTTACTGAACAAGGTTTAATTTTAGGGATAGAATCTTGTGAGCTGTTAGAAGGAAACGACTGATCTAAAACTGACTCCTGAGAATCAGTCATAGTTGGTATTTGACGACTTTGGACACCTAATTGTCCCAATGAACCCGT